>PVJI01023616.1:0-23246 GCA_004026765.1 Micronycteris hirsuta
GTGTGGAAATCACTGCCACAAATCAGTATATTAATTTTATTTTGGATTGTTCAATGCTACTGTAGAATTTGTTTTCAAATAGTAAAAGTGTATCTTGACACTTTATTGAGCTCATTTATTGGTTTCAATTTGTGCGTGTGTTGTGTGTGGAGGTTCCTTAGGATTTTCTATATCCAAAATTCATCTGCAAATAGAGATAATTTTACTTCTTTATTTCTAATCTGGATGATTTTTATTTTATTTTCTTACATATCTGCCCTGGCTAGAACCTTCAATACAACTTTGAATGGAAGTGGTGAGAGGAGGTATCTTTGTTTTGTTCCTAATTATAAAGGAATGGCTTTAGTCTTTAATCATTAAGTATGATGTTATTGTGGGTTTTTCACAGATGTCCTTTATCAGGCTGAAGAAATACTCTTCTATTAGTAGTTGGTTGAGTGTTCTTATAAGACCTTGGATTGTGTCATATATGTTGTCTTATTAATTGAGATTATTATGTGATTTTTATCTCTCATTTTGTTAATACAACATATGATATTGATTTCTGTATTCTGAACAAGCTTACATTCCTGGATAAATCCCATATGGTCATTGCATATAATGTTTTTTATATGTATATAACTGGACATGACTTGTATTATTTCATAAATATTTTTGTGTCTACACTTAAAAGATTTAGGTTGTTTTTTTTTCCCCCCTTGGGATGTTTTTGTCTGATTTTGGCATGAGGTTAGTACTAGCCTCATGGAATGAATTGGGAAGTGTTCCCTTCTCTACCAATTTTTGGAAACATTTATGATGAGTTATTCCTTAAACATTTGTCAGAATTTACCAGTAAAGCTATCTGGTTCTTGTATTTTGTGAAAAAAAGTTTGTATCTAAACCTCTTTTTCTGTTATAGTTCTATTCAGACTCTGTTTTTTCTTGACTTACTTGTATAGTTGTTGATTTGCTAAGAATTTGTCCATTTCCTCTAGCTTCTATAATTTATTGGAACACAATTATTCATAGCATTGCCTTATAATCCTTCTTATTTCTATTAAGATGGCAGTAATGCCCTCTCTTTAATTCATTATTTTAGTAATCTATGTCCTCTTTTTTGTCATTCTAACTAAAGGTTTGTCAATTTGTTTGATCTTTAAAAACTAACTTGATTTTATTGATTTCTCTATTACTTTTATTATACTTCTTTCCTCTCTAATCTTTATTATTCCTTTCCTTTTGCTCCCATTAGGTTTAGTTTGCTCTTCTATTTCTAAATTCTTAAGTTGGAAGGTTAAGATATTGATTTAAAATTTTCTTCTTTCTTCTTTAATAACCATTGGTTTACACCAATAAATTTCCCTCTAAGTGCTATTTTTGCTACATCCCATACATTTACATATACTATGTATTTATGTTCATTCATCTCAAAGTGTTTTCTAATATCCCTTGTAATTTAATTATTGACCAGTTTGTTTTTTTTGGATTACATTATTTAACATTTACATACTTATTAATTCCTCCCTACTAAGTTTTATAAAAAATTTTTTTCTGTGCATTTACTGTCTATCAGAGGTTACTCTTCTTAAGCATTTAATTTTTTTAAGATTTTACTTATTTATTTTTAGAGAGAGGGGAAAGGAAGGGAAAAGAGAGGGAGAGAAACACCAATGTTTGGTTGCCTCTCACACACTCCCCACTGGGGACCTGGCCTGCAAACCAGGCATGTGCCCTGACTGGGAATCAAACCGGCGACTCCTTGGTTTGCAGCCCGTGCTCAATCCACTGAGCTACACCCACCAGGGCTTAAACATTTAATTTTAAAATTAAGTTGAATTTTATTAAAAATAAATGGTATAGAGACTATTCTAAAACTATTATGGATATCCTTTTCTCATTAGGCAGAGCATAATAAGCCTGACTTGCAAGTGCTTTGCAATTTTTTTTAAATACTATTTTTAAAATAGTGCATTTGGCACTCATCTTAAGAAATTTATTATCATTTTTAGGTTGGTTTAATATTATTATTTAAACATTATTATTCAAAGACATGAATATGAGTTTCAGAAAGGTTAACTGGCATAACAATTTTTTTAAATTACTTTATTGTTCTTCAATTACAGTTGTCTGCATTTTCTCCCCTCACCTCCCTCCCACCCCATCCAAACCCACCTCCCTCCCTTGCTTCCACCCTTCCCCTTGGTTTTGTCCATGCATCCTTTATGGTAGTTCCTGAAAACCCTTCTCCCCCCAACCCCGCCCCCGCTATTGTTAGATTGCTCTTAATTTCAATGTCTCTGGTTATATTTTGTTTGCTTTTTTCTTTTGTTGATTATGTTCCACTTAAAGGTGAGATCATATGGTATTTGTCCCTCACTGCCTGGCTTGTTACGCTTAGCGTAATGCTCTCCAGTTCCATCCATAATATAAAAACAACTTTATAGTAACAATTTTGAATTTGAAACTTGGTTCTTTAACTTCAAATTTTTCATTCTACTTAACAAATTCATAACCAACTATTTCTTAATGGATTGATATTATTTTAATCTCAATTCATCACTTGGCTATTAAATAGTGATCCCTTCAGGTATTAATAAGACTCACATAGCTTTTCTTTTTCTTCCTCCACAAAGTGGTCACCTAATTCTATAAATATTTGTTTGTTTCTTTCTGTTTTTGGTACATGCTCTTCTTTTTCCCTGCTTTCAGACTATCCCTTTGGAGACATTGTCAGCCTGCTATGGATGGTTATTTCTTTTAAGTTACTGCTTTAAGTGCAAGCAACTTAACATGTACACACAACAACAACTTGTTAGAATTGTGTTTCCCAAAAACTAAATAAGTCCAGGTGAAAGGTCACCTTCTTGAGCATAGTGTAGGAATACTATTCGCACATGAATTTTACAGTAACAATAGATCTCGACATTTCTGTCTACTCTGATGCTCTTCCTCTTACTTTTAGTGTGGAATGGCAAGGTAATCATTGTGGAGCCTCATTATTGAATAACTCAATTGCTGTCTATTTTTTTTTAATTGGCAGAAACATATCCACAGAAAATCTTATTAAGAAGTATAGAATGCAAATATATCAAACAAATAGAATTTGAATTGCTCAGTTTGAAACAGTATGGTGGTGGTGTTGTTAGGTGGTCAGGATGGACTTCTGCCCATTACTACCTCATAACCACAAAAGGTAGTCTGTTTGACTTCCCCACTGAGCCCTTAAGGCTATAGTAGTAATACAGTTAAAAATTACTGAAATAAGATTTATGTTTATTTAAATTCCATTCATAGTAAAAAAAACTGTATGAGGGAGGACACTCAAAAAAGAGCTATCTTCTGGAGGGTGGGCCCCTTGTAGTACAGACTTCCCCCACTAGGTGAGTGTTCTAGGAACCCATCGTATCAGTGTACCAGTTGGCATTGTTGTGAGAGGCTGTGTTTGGCTTCAGTGAAATTTTTTTTAAAGACTTTCAGTGTGTTTTCCCATTGCATGATGGGTGATTTATGAGCGCCTCTTCCCACATTGTGCTGGGTGTTCAGCAGTTTTTCACCAAAAACAACATGACCCCCATGCCCCACCCTCCCTATTCACCTGATCTTGCCCTGGGCAACTTTCTTTGTTTCCCTCAATGAAAAAATTCCTCAAAGGGAAATGTTTTTCCTATGTAGAAGAGACCAAAAAAAGACAGAAAAGAAAAAAAAAACAGTAGAAGCTCTAAAAGGCATCAAAATTTATGAGTTCAAAAACTATTTTGAGCAGTGGGAAAAATGTCTCAATAGGGATATTGCATCGAATGGAGAGTGCTTTGAAGATGACTGAAGTTTAACCATGTAAGAATAAACATACAATTTTTAAAATAAATCTTGTGTTTGGGGGTCTTCCCTCATATTCCATAATCAGGAAACAAAGCAACTCTTTTTCACCACCACCAATTGCACAGTACCCCATTGTGCAATTGTGAACCACCATTTTCAAAAGAGCAACTCAAATGTTCCAGAAGCTTTTAATGTGCCTATAAGTGTCATTGGTATTATTTGCTGATATGTAAAAAACTTGTAGGTAAATAGGACCACTAGATAAGAGAAAATAAAGGAGAAGCTCCTACCAATATATTCTCTGGCTCCAAGAAACAGAATTAAGATTTTAAGGAAGTGGAAAGTCAACATCTACTTGTTAGTGAAGTCTATAAGGAAGAGCAAAGGTTTGAAAAAGAATCCCAAATTACTAGATCCCTGTGAAGTCACCAAACTACTCGAATATATCTGATTTCTGGGGTACATATACAAATAGCACCTATAAGTACAACTCTATTCCTGGCCTAGGATCCATCCCAAATTCCTATATGAACTTACCTTGGTAAACTGGGTTAGCTGACGGACAGAACTGGAGACACCTAAACACCTGTTAGCAATGCCTCAGTGGCAGGGAGCCCTTCCAGTGGTCTGTTCTGGCTCCCCTGCCTTGGGGTTATACTCAGGTTCTAAGTGGTCTTGCAAGAGGAAGGACAGTGTGCCATGAACTTAACCCCCATGTAAATGATATGGAAAAGAAAAAATATATAAAATTTACATTAAAATAAAACTCTTCCTGTCTCCCACCAAAAGCCATAGTTTTTTTAATTTACCTATATTTCTCTAACACCGCTAGTTTGTTTTCTTCAAAAACTTTGAAATTCTTTTATAGCCTGGTCCCATAGGAGGGAAAGACTAAAGGAGATGCGGTCTTAAATTCTTGAATTGCTCCAGTGTTTGGCCTATACTCCTTTACATCTCTTTTATTATTATTTTTATTTTTTTCTCTTTGGCTTAACATTTAAACCTATATATAGTCTGGGGCATTGATTTTAACTTCAAGGGAGGAGATCAAGAGATTCTAATCCAAACCTTAAGAAGCTTCTTTTCCAAGTCTCTAGCACGCTTTGACACATCTCCCTGGACCAGCGGTGCACACACTGGTGCTCTTCACAATCCTCCTGTGGGCGGTCCTTTAATATTATCCTAGAAGTCAGCAAAATGAATCAGGACATCAATTTAATCAGTTTATCCTGGACTACCCATGTTGTCATGGGGACCGAATTTCTAGGGAATACGAATCCATAAAGTGATCCCTGAAAATGTAGGTTCTTGGGAAATTACTTAAGAAAAGGCTGGAGGGGAAGGGAGGAGGGGAGGGGAGAGGATGCAAATAACTGTAATTGAACAAAAAATAAAAAAAGAAAATACTCTCCCCTATGGTTTTACAATGCACACTAACACTTTTTAAAATGTTAGTAATTCCACCACAGACATTTATTTGATTTTAAAAATCTATGCAGCTTCAAATAATTTAACTATAAAAAATTACTATACTTTAAATCATATAATCTCAGAAGAATAAAGCTGCTTAATTCCCTTCCCTGACAAATTTAATTCCATAATCCCTCCCTTTCTGGTCAATCTGTTGTTAATACACCTTAAATTTCTAATGTAACTAATGTTTACACTTACTGCTTCCTCCCCAAAATGTAATCTCCCAGAATACACAAGATGAATCCTATATTAATATATTCAAGACAATTATAAAACAGCCTCAATCCCTTTTCTCTGCACTTATACTCTAGTATTGGTGTGTCCCTCTCAAGTATCTCTTACGTTAGATTTTCCTTATTCCAATTCAAATACGGATTAAAAATTACTTATATTTTGTCTTGCATACATTTCAGCAAAAACAAAGTTCTTAGAATTAAAACAGTGTGAATTTCAAAAACACAAATCCTAAAAATAAAGCCAGTATTATCTCAATGTTGCAATATAAATTACTGTTTCTCGACTAAAATAATGTTTGTCAAGTCTAATATATTATTACCTTGACTTACAGTGCAATATGAACCTGGAGACTAGCATTTTCAGCTGGTGTGCAGCAAGAATTTTTAAAACATGCAATACCCAACTATTTAGTCAGGGGCACTGGCCTCTTTTCCCCTAGATTGTCACGTTAAAAAAAGGACAACAGCCAACAAAACAATAGCCATAAGGTGGGAGTGAATCAAAATTATACCTATTTTTTGTCAGATAAAAAAAATATATTTTTGGTGTGCTACAGAATTTTGGTGATTAGTTCATGTGTGCCATGAGATTAAAAAGGTTGAAAATTGCTGCTGTAAACCAAAGCAGGTACATAGTGGTATCTGGGAAGAAATGGCCAGAAAGAAAAAATGGCCAGATGGAAAAGAAAGCAAACCATGTAAGTGTGGAGAATAGCTTTAAGATTGGTTTTCTTCTTTCTTTGAGGTGACAGTCACCTTTTGGCAAGAGTTCAGAATCTTCTATGTGTGAACGCATAATGCAATTAGGACAATTTTTCCAGCAAGAAATTACTACAAGGCTATGATTCTTACATATTAATATGTGTCAGTCACCCATTTTTCCCCTCTCCTGAGACTAGGAGTTGAAACATTTTACTACACTAGTAAAATTTAAGAATTTACAAGTCTGGCAGCATTATTCTCTGTATCTTTTAACCTCTTCATTGTAGGTCCACCATGGATATTTAAAAATATCTTGATTGCCTTTAAAACATTCAAGAGTCTTTCCACTGCCTAATTGGAAGCATTCAAGATTCCTTCCATTGCCTAACTGTGATAGCCTCTCTGACGTGAGTGTGGACTCTAAGTCTACTCTCATTGTGCAGTGTATTCCATATTAATAATAGGTAGTTCTCTAAGCAAGATCTTTGGTGTTGCATCCTCAGTCAGCTCTTTCATTATCCTTCTGTTTTGTTTGTATTTTTCTCATCTGGCAGCTCCTCACATATTTCTTAGCTATATATTCTCTTTCTAATGCCAAGATTGTTGAGTCTACTTTATACTATGAAATTTGTTAGACCGTTAGGGTATCTTTCTCGTGCTTTCCAATTTCAGCTTAACAGAAGAATTATTCTCCAAAAATTTCTAAAGAGAATCTCCTGTTCTGATGTTTTCCAAGCTTTTTTAAAACTTCTATGAGAAGCAAAACCTTTACCCCAACATGGGTCTCTATACTCAAGTACCGAATTTCTGCACCTTGTGTGACCTTCCCACTTCCACAGTATCACAGACATTAGTCTCTGCCCCCTGCTACAGAAAGACCTTTCTTTACTTTCTCAAGTATTTCTCTCTCAGTTGAGTATTTCGAGGTGTCTCTGAAGTTTATGCCCAGTGCTGCTTATTCTTTCTCATATTCAGTGTTAATGATATAGTTTATATTTGAATTTATTTTACCTTTGTTTGCATGCCAATTCCTGAAGGCTTTTTGTGTGAATACATATTTACCCACTGCCTGTGAAGTTTTCTTGCAAACTATTAACTTCTCTAGCATAAATCTCTCAACAGCACTAAGGGTTTTGCATTACATGATAGGTGCTTATGCTATAGAATGGAAACTGGCATTTCTGGAATGCCTCAGCAATTCCATGTTCCAACCTACTTTCTTGATACAAATCTATTAAATCGCTTTCCCCTCATTTCTGGCTGACATCCTGTCTAGCTAACACTAAGCATGCACTAACCAGCATACCTGTTTTTCTTTACTAACCCAATTTAGTAAAAAAGGCTAAAGGGCATCAATCATTTTGTTTTTATAAGATGTGTGCAAATACGGGTTGTTTCAAGTATAACATTCCCATGTTATTTTTGAAAGCTCAGCTTATTTTTGTTGTTAATTTTCTTTTAGCAAATGAACAAAGTATAATTAAAAGATTATTTTATTCATCCTGTGATCCTTCTCCTTAGGGCTAGTACACCTACCTAAAAACTATTTCTCATACAGCATGGGGACAATGGTACCACATTCAACTATTACCGCTTCCTCACCATCCATCCCCTTTCTAGGGTGGTTGAGTAATTAACTTTCACATCACAAAAACCTGGATTCATATCCTGGCTCTCTCCTGCTACAAGTTATGTGACTGTGGGCAAATTATTTAACTTTACTGAGTCTTGTTTTAATATATTTTATTGATTATGCTATTACAGGTGTCCCATTTATTTTCTCCCCTTTATTCCCCTCCATCCTGTACCCCCACCCACTAGCATTCCCCCCTCTTAGTACATGTCCATGGGTCATACATAGAAGTTCATTGGCTTCTCCATTTCCTATACTATTCTTAATCTCTCCCTGTCTATTTTATGCCTCCCATTTATGCTGCTTATTCCTTGTACCTTCCTCCCATTCTCTCTACTTCCCCTCCCCTCTGATAACCTCCATGTGATCTCCATTTCTGTGATTCTGTTCCTCTTCCAGTTGTTTGCTTAGTTAGATTTTGTTTTTTATAGGTTCAGTTGTTGATAGTTGTAAGTTAGTTGTCATTTTACTCTTTATATTTTTGATCTTCTTTTTCTCAGATAAGTCCCTTTAACATTCCATATAATAAGGGCTTGGTGATGATGAACTCCTTTATCTTATCTTGGAAGCACTTTATCTGCCCTTCCACTCTAAACAATAGCTTTGCTGGACAGTAGCTAATCTTGGATGTAGGTCCTTGCCTTTCATGACTGAATACTTCTTTCCAGCCCCTTCTTGCCTGCTCAAGGTTTCTTTTGAGAAATCAGCTGATGGTCTTGTGGCAACTCCTCTGTAGATAACTGTCTCCTTTTCTCTTTCTGCTTTTAAGATTCTCTCCTTATCTTTAATCTTGGGTAATGTAATTATGATGTGCCTTGGTATGTGCTTCCTTGGATGCAACTTCTTTGGGTCTCTCTGAGCTTCTTGGACTTCCTGAAAGTTTATTTTCCTTTGCTAGATTGGTGAAGATCTCCTTCATTATATTTTTGAATAACTTTTAATTTCTTTCTCTTCTTCTTCTCCTTCTGGCACCCCTATTATCCGGCTGTTGGAACATCTAAAGTTGTCCCAGAGGTTCCTAGACCTCTCCTTGTTTTTTTGAATTCTTGTTTCTTCATTCTATTCTGGTTGAATGTTATTTCTTCTTTCTGCTCCAAATCGTTGATGTGAGTCCCTGTTTTCTTCCCTTCACTGTTGGTTCCCTGTATATATATTTTTTATTTCACTTTGCATAGCCTTCACTTTTTCCTCTATTTTGTGACAATACTCAACCATTTCTGTGAGCATCCTGATTACCAGTGTTTTGAACTGTGCATCTGATAGGTTGGCTATCTCTTCATCATTTAGTTCTATATTTGGAGCTTTGATCTGTTCTTTCATTTGGGCCACATTTTTTTGTCTGGATTCACCTGTTATATAATAAGGGGTGTCAAGGTGGGGCAACCCACATGGCTGCGTTGTGGTGCTATATGGGGGGAAAGGGTATGAGAGGGAACAATGGTGCTTGTTTGGCTCTCACCTGGCTTTCAGTCACTTCCTCCACTACCCACAAGCAAATTAGGCCCTTCTGGTGCTGATTCCTGGGTGGGTGAATTTGCGTTCATTCTAGAACCCTATGGGTCTCTCCAATGAACTCTCTTGTGAGCCTTGGAGTTTCTCCCTCTGCCTCCACAGGTTTTTACAGCCAGAGGTTTTGAGGCTTTACTTAACCCATGCCAAAACCCTGGGTTGCAGAGTTTGTCTTGCTCCGCAGTTGTTCCTTCCAGTTTAACCACAGACAAATGTGGAAGTGCCCAGTCCTCTGCCACCTCACCTGCCAGGTCCTCCAGCCACTGCCTTGCCATGTGTCCTCCCCACCTCAGCTACCCATTTCCACCTCTCTGACCAACATGAATGAATGTTTCTTCTTTAACTCCTTTGTTGTCAGACTTCCATACAGTTCAATTTTCTGGCAGTTCTGGTTATTTTTTTGTTTTTAAATTTGTCATTGTCCTTGTTTTGGTTGTGCAAGGATTTAAAGTGTATCTACTTATACCTCCATGTTGGCTGGAAGTCTTTTCTGAGATTTTTACATGAAATTATTATCATAATTATTATTTAACTCATAGGATTACTATTATACTTAAATGAGATAACCTATTGCAAGCATATAGGAGAGTCTAATGTGCCTTTTATTTAACTGGATCACTAACATGTAGACATCAAAATGTTCAATTTCTAAATTTTGATCAGAAGATTTTCAGTAATTAATCGTTAAGTTGTAACTGGATGTTAACATGAATACTAATGAGAGTGTTTGGTGGTTGATTATACCTCTGATGGCTGTTTATTATTTTTACATAATTAGGAGCTACAACGAATGACATCATGAAGAAAGACTTGACCACCGCCACTGTACCAGTGAGAAATCTTTCACTTCCAAGTGCTGTTTCAACATTACAAAGTTCCCAAGACAAAAGTAAGTATAAGAATTTGTATTGAAATGTTAAACTAGTGTGTTAGATTGAATTAAACTTCAAATGTTTTTCTAGACCACTGCTACTGAAGAGTAATGCTTTCCCCAAATTCTCTCCGAGTCTCTGCCAAATGAGACAACCATTTGACCGTGTTCCTTTGCACAGTGCTACTCTACCCCTCCATAGCCACAAATGGCTGGGTGCCAGTGCAGATCAGTTGAAAGGTGGGCAGTCACCTGTAGTCACCTGAAAGGTGGCACAAAAAATGTGAGCTTGGCCTACGAATTAGACAACTTTGACAAATGGGAGAATTTTTAGAAACAACAAATGGCTAAAACTGACTCAAGATGATAGGAAATCTGAGAAGACCTAAAACATTTATAGATATTGCATTAGAAATTTAAAATTCTTCCATGAAGCAAACTCCATGCAGGATGGGTTCACATGTGAATTCTGTAAATTATTTTCAAAAGAAATGAAACAATTATTTTCAAATTCTTTCATAAAGTAGAAGAGGGAAAAGTATATAAGTAGTTATCTGAAGCCAGTATTACCCTACTACCAAAGCTAGAAAATAATAAAAAGGAAAAGCAAGTCAAGGAAACTACAGCCAAATCCCTCATAAATATAGACTCAAATATCCTTAATAAAATATTAGCAAACCAAATTTAATGACATATAAAAATGGATATAAAATTATGACCACATGGGATTTATTCAGGAATGCAAGCTTGGTGTAGCATATGACAATCAAATAATATAATACACCATATTAGTAAAATCAGTATATATAGAAAAATATTGAAATTAAAAGTTATATAAAAATTATCTATTAAAAATTATAACCAAAGATTCTAGATAGTACAATAAGGTGATGGATACATAGACAAATGGAGAGACAAACAAACAGATAGATAGAACCATTTATCCAGATTAAAAAGAAGAAAACAGAACAGTTTTTCTTAGCAGACTACATCATCATCTATGTAGAAAATTCTAAGAAACCACTAAAACTACTAGAATTAATAAAGAATACTATGTATCATAGTATATGAGATATAAATATAAATGATATTTCTATATATTAGCAATGACAATTCAAAAGTAAAATTAAGGAAATAATGTCATTTACAATTCCATGAGAAAGAATGAAATATATAGAAATAAATTTAACCATAAATGTGTAAGATTTATACACAGAACTACAAAACACTTTCTATGAGAAATTAAATATCTAATTAAATGGAGAGACATGTAATCATGGATTAGAGGACTCAATATTTCAAGATATCAGTTCTCCCCAAGTTCATAAATAATTGATTAATATATTCAATGCCATGCCTATCAGAATCACGGCAAGCTTTTTTTTTTTAGGAATTGATATACTGATTCTAAAATATATTATATAGAAATAAAAAGGACCTGCAATAGCCAAAACACCTTTCAAAACAACAAAGTTGGAGGACGTGCACAAGCCAATTATAAAACTTACTCTAAAGATATAGTTATCAAGACAGGGTGTTAATGAGATAATGAATGTTAATAGTAGCATTATTAATAATAGTCACACTGGAAATAACCCAAATATCTATGAATTGATGAAATGGAATATTCCATTGGATTTTCCACTTGGAATGAATTTGGAATTTTCGAAAACATGTGCTGGCCGTACAACGGAATACTATTCAGCAATTTAAAGAGACATAATACTGATACGTGTTAAAATACAATGAACTTTAACCCGGCTGGTGTAGCTCAGTGGATTGAGCGCGGATTGGGAACCAAAGGGTACCGGTTCGATTCCCAGTCGGGGCACATGCCTGGGTTGTGGGCCAGGTCCCCAGTGAGGACCATGTGAGAAGCAACCATACATTGCTCTTTCTCCCTCCCTTCTCCTCTCTCTAAAAATAAATAAAATCTTAAAAAAAAAAAACACAATGAACTTCAAAAGTATTATGCACAGTGACAGAAACCTTTCACAAAACATGACATATTGTGTAATTCCATATATATAAAGTATCCAGAATGAACATTTTTATAGGGAAAGAAAATAGACAAGTTGTTGCCTAAAGCTGAAGATGGGACTAAAGATTAACTGCAAAAAAAAAAAAAAAAAAAGCTCAGGGGACTCTTTTGTGTTAATGAAAATGTTCTAAAACTGGATTATATTAATTGTTGCACAACTTTTATAAATTTGCTAAAAAGTATTGAGTTGTACACTTAAAATTAGTTGATTTAGTTTTTAATTTCTTTATAAAGCTTAGTTAAAAAAACGAAAGAAAAGAAAATGTTGACCTAAACCAATCAAATTTCCTGGGTCATATGAACTAGAAAACCCAAAGAAACAAAAGAAGTGATGAGGCATGGGAACTGAAGCAGCAAGGCTTCAGCACAGTGAGTCTGAGACAGCCATGGTGACTTCCATGCTTACCTATGACACAATAAAAACTTTATGAATAAGTAGAGTTAATACAGAAGAATGGAGACAGTATATGGGAAGATGGAGAAACCCTATAAGCAAGATTAAGTTGTTCATGAGGGACAGAGAGCGCAGCAGGACAAATTCCTGACAGATTTCCAGTTCCAGTTTATATCTTCCTAACAAGCACTTCCCATATCCTGGCCTCCATGATGTAAAGGAATCTGCACTTTTACTGAAATTATCTTGACTAGAAAAGCTAGTAATTTGTCATAACAGCATTACCAGATACCATTTGTTATAAATAATGGATGCATTTTTGACATATCCATCATCCTTAATAAGCAGCAGCTACAGATGACTCGTAGTCTCTTCATCTCTTCTTGGAAGACCTCTTAGATAAAAGGAGATGGCAAGTGGGAACCATGAGGTCCAAGGCCTACTCTTGTCTTGAAAGACATCGGGAACATCCATTTCCTTCCTTTTTATTGTAATCATGTTAAGCACAACATAAAGAAGTTTACCTAGAATGAGTCTGATTTCACACAATAATTACAGACTAATTTTTTTTTTTATGAGGCAGTGACCACATGCAGGAATTGGAAGAGCAAGGTCATTTCTACTTCATATGAAGAACATTTCCTGGAGTAGTGTTTAGCTTCTTATAAGTAGAACCTACCTTATAGGCAATATATGTCTGAAAGGTGCCTTTAGGAAATCAAAACCTCGTGCACCTCTCCTATGACAGTCCTGAATACAAACAAAAATAAAAGTAAATATGAATCTGCAAAATGTATAACAGTGGAAGCTTACACTCAAGTAATTAGTATGCTGCACTCGTACACATTCAGTGACTGATGAGGACAATGTCATTCAGGTCCATAGTTTATTCAAACTAGCTCTTATACAGAAGTGAGTGGCCAACCCTATGAGTCACTTAAGACTCCTCATTTTATTTTGTTTTGTACAGTAAAATGCCCTCTGCATCTCAGTTCTAGGGACTACTGTATTCATTTGACTTCTAAACACAGAATTTGCTTTGTTCCAAGCCGTTTTAAAAAACACCCACAAAGGCATTTCTTGAAAAATCAACTACCCTGGAAAGCAAGATAATGAAATAAGGGTGTTTACTGCTGCCCTTTCTGTTTGCCATTCCATTCACCAAGGACTATGCTAAGTCCTTTAGATATTTGATTATGAAATTCATTTCTCCCCATATCATGCTCATTCTCAAGGTGCTTCCTACTTAGCATGGCCTCCACTGGATATAGTGAGTTTATACGCATTTCCATTTGTACATGATGAAACCAGGAGCCTGCCCAGATTCCTGGTTAGCACCCTTTCTATTTCCGTCCTTCAGATACATAAACATTTAAAATTAGTGAAGCCATGACAGAGAGGCATGAAGAGAAAAAAACAATCTACTAGTAGGGGAAGGTTTAACAGCTGATGACCCATCTCCCTGTGCAGGACCTATATAGGCAATGGGTCCTCAGATATCAGATAAAGGCACTGGGTACATTATTTCAAGTGCAGGTTTGATTTGGAGTAGAGAAGAGTTAGTGAAGTGTTTGCTTTACTCCACAGAAAGGCAGAATGAAGGTCTAAAAAAAAGATGTCTGGAAACAACATTTTTCTTTAATTTTTCCCATTCTCTTAAAGTCCTCTCTCTCTCTTTCTCCCCCCTCCCCCCGCCCTCTCTGATAGCCTTGCTGGGTAAAACAGTCCTGGCTGTAGATCCTTGCTTTCCATGGCTTTGAATATTTCATGCCAATCCCTTCTGGCCTGAAATGTTTTTGTTGAAAAATCCAAACAAGACAAGCTAAGGGAATTCGTTACCACCAAACCAATATTATAAGAAACGTTAAAAGTCACAAATGCCACATGATTTAACTTATATGTGGAATCTAATGAATGTTGAGTGTATTTATCTTGTTCTGCTCTTATTCTGTTTTATTCTGCCTGTAGAAGACACATTCCTAGAATCCTAACATTTTTAAGATAGAAATCTTCATTCATTCACTGTTCTGACATTATAGTTAAAGAAACAGCAGCCCTTTGAATTAATTATAAATTAATTCATTCACTAAAGATCCTTTGGAGGGCATCTGTGTGCCATCGCACTTCCTAGCTTCTGGGGAGGGCCAGCAGCCCCCTGTGTTCCCTGGTTTGTGGATACATCGCTTTACTCTCTGTCTCCATCTTCACACAGCCTTCTCCTCTGTGTCTCCTCTTCTGTCTTTGTCTTCTCTTATAAAGACAAGTGTCATTGGTTTTAGGGCCTGATCTAATCTAGAAAGATTACATCTCAAGATGCTTAATAACAGCTGCAAAGGCCCTTTTTCCAATAAGTTCACATTCACAAGCTTCAGATGCACATATCTCTTCAGGGAAGGAAGGGGTGCCATTTAACCCATTCCAGACCATGTCCTGAATTTGCCCTTACAACACCTAGATTTCATCACCAATAAATGTGTCATTGTCTATATATTGCAGGGCTACCTTGTGGGCGTTGAGGGGTGATTCCATGGAAAAGTCAAGCCTCCGATACCTAAACTGTGGAAGGACTGGGTGGAAACTCTGTCTTAAGACTACAGATTGTCTCTTCCTGAGTTCCCTATTTCTGCTACAGACTTGAAAATGTTGCATCCTCTCTGCCTCTTCTTTTTTCATTTCCTGTGCACATCCTGATGATTTCTGAGAAAGAGGAGAAAAGGAAAAGAAGATGGAAGGAAGAAAGCAAAATAGATGCTTTTCTTGCTGGAAAATGATTCATTCAGGTTTCAATAACCTGATTTGAAAACAAGACTAGGGAAGAAGATGCTACTACAGTATCTTCCTTCAGTGAATTCAGACTTAGCGAAGAGGAAAAACTTGTGGAATAAGATTTTAGGTAGAAGGCAAATTGAGATAAGCAAAATGTCAATACATAACTCTAGTAGGGCAAGTTATTGAATAGAATTTTTTATTTTTCTGATCCAGAACTTCTGCTACCATAGTATATACAATATTACAGACTTGAAATATGAAGGGGAAAACCTGGCTTTTGTTAATTCAAAATGAATAGTGCATAGGTAATCAGTAGGTTACTAAGTAGGACTTAATTACATTTATATATAATAAGTAGTCTATCTCATGTTTCCTCTTGAATAATTTGTCCTACTTTAATATGGGATTTCTTTTTATACAAAGCATAGATAATTGTACAATAACCAAGTAGACATTTTAGATATATTACTGCCTGAACATGACAGGAGCCTGTGAACCAAGCCTGTGACCCAAGCCTGTGATTTTCAAGGTAACACACCCTTCTTAAAATAAAAATTGTGCATTCTAACCATGCCAAGAAAAACATGGCTTATTGGTCATGAATAATGATTCTGAAGTCAGATTGCTTAGGGTCAAATAATGGTACAATCATTTATTTACTTAACTTCTCTGTGCTTCAGTTTTCTCATTCATAAAATAGTTTATGGTAATATTATACCCTTATCAGATTCCTGTGAATATTAAAAGAGATAAAACATGTAAAGCTTAAGCAGTATATGGCAAGTAAATACAGTGAATTTTAGTTTTTATTTTATTAATAAATATCCTTGCAAAAGCTAGTCAATGTTGGTATTGATGATACCAGTTTCATAAAGAAGAAAACAGGTACAGAAGATTAAATACCTTGGCTGGGGTTAAATTAAAAAGATGAAATTCAAACCCTGTTTCACTTACCTCAAACCCCATAAACTTACTATACCACACTTATTTTTAAGTAAAGTATCTAAAGGAAGTAGAAAACAACTAGCTTTTAATAGGGTGTAGCATATGCTTGACAAGTAAGGGTTCAATAAATACAGCGCAAGAGATCGACTGAGTGACTAGCTGACGGAATGTAAGCCTATAATGCTAACCAGGGTGCTTCTCTCCGTGTTGCCCACCATGCCAGATTTATTCTTGACTTCCCATGTGTATGTGTTTTCTGCTTCCTGATTAGTATGGTCTTTATTTCCCCTTCCCCTTGCCCTTCTTCCAATTTCTTATTCAAACTCTATACGTACCTCAGTATTTCCCACAACTGAATGAGTGGTGACAGATATATGTACCATCCGCACTATTATTTATTTAATACTTTCTTCAAATTGATGCACTTTTTATTCTTAAATTTGTTTGAAAAGGAAACCATAATAGATGAAAAACCAGTTTCATTTGGCATAAGCAAGAGCTATAAAATCACTATGATGTAAGCAAAATGAAATTAAGTTCTAGCTAGATTTTGTTGCTCGCCAAAGGCTCTGAGTTTGAAGCTTGCTTGTCCTTATTTACAAAAATTAATCACATGCCTGGCAGCGGATGTACCATGATCATGAAGATGGTTTTCCCAGGGCCAGGCTCATCCCTTGCACTCCGGGTGTGCTGGCCCCTGTGATTTCCCCAAATGTGGGAAACTCATCTGCATCATTTGTGGTTGTGCTGGACCGTGTTCTCACTTTCTCCTGAAAACAAGAAAAAGAAAGTCAAGGGAAACCCATGATAGTTATTAATGACATATCTGCATGAAACTGCAGTTTTAAAACTCCTCCTTGAAATGATCAAATACTGAAAGAAAACTAAAAAACAATAACTTCCTAATTAAATGTTTCAATGTTATTTAATGCCACTCTCTAGTACCACCTTATAGAATCTCTCACACAGTGCTACGCATCTCATCCCTTGGAAAACATTAATTTATCTGACCTCCTGGATTCATTATTTCTTTTGTAAATGGCATGATTTATTTATGCCACTTATTTGGGAATATTGTCGGAACATTTCTTATATGCTAATTCATTTGTATCATGTCTTATGAACAGACACAAGATGAATCCTCAAGATAACAAAGTCTTAGTCATAAGTCATGGTTCAGACAAATGAGAAATAATCTTACATAAAATTATTCAGTCAATGCCATGTATGGAAGAATAATAAGGGAAATTGAATTGTTTATGGTAAATTATTTTAAGCAAATCAGTAAAGAATTGTAATAACTGTATATGTTTTTTTTCTCTTGGACCTGTTAATGATGTTCTATGTATAACTATATACACCTCTATATGACTGGAAACACAATATCCTTTGTCAGATAAGAATATTTAGCAAAGTTATCTGTTGTACGGTTGTTTAAGATTTCTGTCTTGAAACCAAATTATTTGAGTAAAACTTAGCTTTAGATTAATGTGAATTAAAGTTTAGCAGTTTAGAAGTTCATTTGCATTTCATAAGACTTTAGTTTCATATTAGAAAATCAAATGCAGCAAACAGATTTTAATCGACCAATTACCCTAAGATATTGATCTTTATTAAACATCTAAGTTTGACAATAGATTAAAAAGAATGCACCTCATTCATTTATTATTTGAATTTAATCACTTCCTCTATAGATCAGATCTTGGCCCTTTCTCAAAACACATGTGTATTATGAAAAGTAAGACTTAATTATAAAAGCTTTCCTTTCAAAATAGTTTAGTGGAAGAAAGCTGTCAATTTAAGAAAAGAGGATGGACATTATGACCAAGAGATCTGAATTATAATCATTAAATTCCCTTAAGAAAGTAATTTCACTAGTCTCAAAATGTTTGCAGATGTGCAAAATGAGAATCTCTCTTGTAGACATCAGCAAATAATATATGAGACTAACCATAAGAGTGCTTTAAAAATGGTAGCTGTGATTATCCAACTAGGTATTTTAAACAAAGCATTAATTTTCCCTTAAACCTAGATAGGTATAATTAGTCTTATTTATTATTACTATTACTATTATTTTATATTCTCATTCAATCATTCCATGTTTTTTTTTTACCAGAGATCATAGGGCCCAACAGAAGTAATGCCTGCTTGAGTGTGGTTGGTAGGGCACCAATATGGGTGTAATAATTTATAGCTTTAATTTAGACATTTCACCTAAAATGTCATACAGTGTTCTTGAGTGTGACATTGTTATGTTACAGAATTACATGCTTATGATTTTGTAATAAAAATGGGGCGTTACTTGTGACGGGCCCTGTATTTTGCCATATCCTAGTGGTGGACACTGGGACTATTGTAAAACAAGTAATCTTGGGTGGCCCTAGAGGGTATAATGCTAAGTGAAATAAGGCAGGCAGAGAAAGACAAATACAGTATGATTTCACTTATACACAGAATCTAAAAAACAAAACAAATGAACAAACAAAACAAAAGAGAAACAGACCCATAGAAACAGAACAAACTGATAGTTCCCAGAGGTGCCTGGGGTGGGGCATAGGTAGAAAGGTGAAGGGGTACAAATGTGCAGTTATAAAGAAGTAAGTTACAGGTTATAATAGGGAATAGAATCATAATGCTGTAATAATTTTTGTTACTAGGCATATCATGATGATCACATTCCGATGCATGTGAATGCCAAATCACTGTGTTGCACACTGAAGACTAATATAATATTACATATCAACTATACTTTCATTTTTTAAGTGAAAAAAGAAATCTCTGTGTCATGAACTTTACATTCCGACAAAATTAAAAAAAAATAAAGTATATGTCACTGTAGTACTGTTGAGCAAATGAAGCAGATTGGTGGGCTAGTATGATGGGAAATGAAGACACAACTTTAGATAAGGTGGTTGGAAGAGGCTTATTTGAGTGGCGATATCTAAGCAGAGTCATTAAAGGCAGAAGGAAGCTGATGTCAGCTTGAAAGAACAACACCGAGGCACAGAAAAGCAGAGAAGAAAAGATCTCACCTCTAACTGGAACATAATCAACAAAAGAAAAAAGCAAAAAATATATAACCAGGGACATTGAAATTAAGACCAATCTAACAATAAATAACCTGAGGGTGGCGGGGGACAAGGGGGGGAAGGGTTTTCAGGAACCACTATAAAGGACACATGGACAAAACCAAGGGGCAAGGTGGGAGCAAGGGAGGGAGGTGGGTTTGGATGGGGTGGGGGGAGGGGAGGGGAGAGTATGCAAACAACTGTAATTGAACAACAATAAAATAATTTTTTAAAAAAGTAGAGAAGACTGAGGCAGGAAGAGCCCCCTGACTTTGATATAAACAGGGGTTGACTTGTCAGAGATGAATTGAGGAACAAGGCAGGGACTACTTTCTGTAAAGACTTGCCAGCCATAATAATGGAGAACTAATGAAGCAGCCAAGTTTAAATTTAAAAAGATTTTCTAGATGGCTATTATTATAGCTACCAAGGGGAGACATAGGGGTTCCAGAGGAATAGTAGGCAATTAAGTGATGAGATATATTTGGAATATATTTTGAAGCTAGAGCTGATGGAAGTGAGAAACAGAAGAGAATCGAGAAAGGCCACTACATTTGACACTGTGCAATTGGGGCACAGTTGAGCGATACACTGAACCAGGAAGGCAGGGGGAAAGCAGATTTAAGGGTACCAGTCAAGTGAAGGTACAAAGGAGGCAGACGGGTATGCTAAACATTTATTTTGAGGCTCCTATTTGTCTTAAAAATAGTTTCTATAGTTTCCACATGGCAAATATTGTTCATGGTGAATGTACTCAAAGTTGTTGAAATGAATTTTGATCATAATTATCTCAAGTAATTTGACTTGTAGGAAGCTCTTCTGGACTGTATTTACTTTAAAGGAGTTCCCTAAGTTTCAAAGATATCTGTCTGAACCTTCCTGGATTTTCCCCAGGTCAGGAGATGTTTCGTATCCTATTAGGCATACAACACATAGAGCACCCACCAAAGGATCTGTAGTTGTCTGTTATCTTGGTGTGTTCAAGATGTGAGTTTGTCCCAGATGCTCTAAAGCAGGATCAGCAAATTGTGACTTGCAGGCCAAATCCAGCCCTTACCTGTTTTCCTAAGTAGAGTTTCATTGGCCCACAGACGTACCTATACTTCAGGTATTATGAGTGGCTGCATTCACACTCCAACACTCAAGTTTAATAGTTGCAACAGAGGCTTATTGACCACAAGCCTGAAATATTTACTATTTGGCCCTTAAAATAAAAGCTGGCTGACCCTTGCTCTAAAGTATCTTTTAATCATGAGGCCTCATGATTTTATTATTTAAGGGAAAGTGATTCACAAGTGAGCTAAGTTCTATATTCATTGCCATCTGAAATAATTTTAAGAATAGATCTTATATTCAGCATTTAATTTGAGTGATTTTCTTTTCTTTCCTTTAAAGCTAAGAATCCAAGTTCAATCAATACAACACAAATACCAGGTAAGTTAAGGTTTAATCTTTTGAGGGTGTTCATGTGTAAAGTCCCAAAAATCAGACAAAGTAGATCAACCAGTTAGAGGGCAGGAAAAGTACAGGGAAAACATCACGTAGTAACTAAAATGTTCAGGAGACCTTGTATTTAAAAATAAATGCAGACCAGGGAACGTGCAAGGTTGTGCCTGAATGTTCTGTGGTTTTAGTGAGCGGAACCAGCCCTGGTACATGGATGAAGCATGTGGAATTGTCCTCTGACCAGGACCTGCTGTTTCTGGTCTGTGTCTATGGTAGCATGCCCTCTGCAGCAGTGTAGTGAGTGTGTGCGCTGTCTTCTCTGTGTTTCCCAGCAAGCTTGGCCATGGCATCCAAAGAGATGATGTTAATAAACCACGCTTAACAGCCTAAAATGTTGTCACTTCAAAAAGGGCTTGTTTTGCCATCCTTAGTTTTAAACTGAACAAATTTCGGATGATGGAGCAATAGGAATTGAAAGAGATCATTGGGCAGAGGAAGGTGGTCACGTTAAATCTTCCTCTTGTTTTGAAATCAAAATTATTGGGATGATTCTTATCTTTCTACATCCTACCTGGTACTTTAATAAATGACAAATCTCTTAGGTTCTCAATCCTCGTGACCCTTGGTATTTATAAAATGAGAAATATGTGAAATAAAGATAGAAGATTGTGTAACTTTTTTAAAAAGTTGGAAAAATAAGGCTATGAAAATTTTGAGTGAATCTAATAACATTTTCACAACAAAAGTCCAAAATCATCAGTCTAAATTCTACTTTTTGTGTTTGAAGGCTTCAAAACTGAATAGATTATGCTTTTAACTCTTAAGTACTTATCTTCTACATAATATATCTCATGAATAAAATTATTTTATAGTATTAATTCTCTGTATTTCATCTCATCACCATATTTTTATTCTTATTTCCATCTACATAGTCTGGAAATGCACTCAAAAGAGAACTGGGAAAAACAAAGCAAAACAAAACACAAAACAGTACATCCAGGCAAAAAAGGCCTCTTCCCCTCTGCTTAATGGATCTGTTATCCTGGAGAAGCTGCAGATGGGGAAATAGGAGGCTGCCAAAATCCTCAGGTCCTTTTAAGGAGGGGTGAAGTAGGCTTTATTTTATTTAGAAAAGTTGAACTTACAAAATTCCATCTTTAACTATAATTTATTTTTCAATGTAATGAAAAACCCATTTAGATTTTAATTTTGAGTTATGGAAACTAGTTCTCCTAAAACAGATAATAAAGCGAGCCAATGATTTGAATCGTGGACTAAAAAGAAATGAGACTGATTTTTAAGCCACAAGGAAAGTCAGGTTCAAGTTTCAAATATATGTTGTGGCTAAAGACTAAATCAAGATTCATTTAAAAAAAATAAAATTTATTAACAAGATATTCATTATACCTCTGTGAACAACTGTAACTGTGTTTCTTTATTTAAAATATTGTTATATATGTTTATCAAAGATGTTCAGATATCAAATTTGTGAATATTCACCTGTATGATCAAGGATAGGATCTCTTTTTCTTTTAATATATTTTAATGATTATGCTATTACAGTTGTCCCACTTTCCCCCCTTTATGCCCCTCCACCCTGCACACCCTCTCCCACCTACATTCCCTCCCTTTAGTTCATGTCCATGGGTTGTACATATAAGATTTTTGGCTTCTACATTTCCTGTACTATTATTAACCTCCCCCCTGTCAATTTTATACCTACCATTTATGCTATGTATTCTCTGTACCTTTTCCCCCTCTCTCCCCTTCCCACTCCCCTGATGATTACCCTCCAT
This sequence comes from Micronycteris hirsuta, assembly GCA_004026765.1. Taxonomy (NCBI): domain Eukaryota; kingdom Metazoa; phylum Chordata; class Mammalia; order Chiroptera; family Phyllostomidae; genus Micronycteris; species Micronycteris hirsuta. The sequence continues at coordinate 22,685 of PVJI01023616.1, forward strand.
GTGATCTCCATTTCTGTGATTCTGTTCCTGTTCTAGTTGTTTGCTTAGTTCGTTTTTGTTTTTGTATTTTTTTAGGTTCAGTTGTTAATAGCTGTGAGTTTGTTGACATTTTACTGTTCATATTTTTTATCTTCTTTTTCTTAGATAAATCCCTTTAACATTTCATATAATAAGGGTTGAGTGATGATAAACTCCTTTAATTTGTTCTTATGTGGGAAACACTTTATCTGCCCTTCCATTCTAAATGATAGCTTTGCTGGAGAGAGTAATCTCAGATGTAGGTCCTCGCCTTTTGTGACTTTGGATACTTCTTTCTGCCCCTTCTTGCCTGAAAGGTCTCTTTTGAGAAATCAGCTGATAGTCCTATGGGAACTCCTTTTTAGATAACTCTCTTCTTTTCTCTTGATGTTTTAAGATTCTCTCCTTATCTTTAATCTTGAGTAATGTAATTATGATGTGCCTTGGTGTGTTCCTTCTTGGGTCCAACTTCTTTGGGACTCTCTGAGCTTCCTGGACTTCCTGAAAATCTATTTCCTTTGCCAGATTGGAGAATTTCTCCTTC
>PVJI01023617.1:0-23245 GCA_004026765.1 Micronycteris hirsuta
GTGGGCGGGGAGATGGGGCTGAGAGCGCAGGGAGGGGAGCCTGCTTGGGGGAGGGACACACGCTGTAGGGAAGGGGACCTTGAAATCTAGGTGCGGTGACTCGGGAACCCTTTAGGGATGGACACTAGAGGAGACACGAGGAGACAGGCTGTGAAGAGCGGGAACTCTGGGAGTGGTCGTGTGCGCGGGGCAATGTCCTTCCAAGCCTGGGTGATTGAACCAAATACATGAAAATTGTGGGGCTCAGTGTGACACTTTCTAGAATACAAAGAGTTAGAGGAGAAGGGGAATTTTGAAGTTAAGTGAAATAATTGAATGGTAACTAGGCTCAGAAATTAGGGGGTTTAAGTCAGGAGTTCTTGGAGAGAAGGATATTCTAGAGGGATAAATTACTTGATTTAGAGGAAGTATCTGTTCACTTTTCAGGTGCTTGGTTGGGTCTGCATGTAATGTCTCGGGATTGATGTCTAGGTAAGGTCTTACCTTAACTGAAAAGAGTGGAAAAATATTACCTCTTTTTCTTCTGTTTTAACAACCTGTTACTCTAAGGACTTCAGATTTCTGGATCCATGGATTTGGGTATATTCCTCTTACCATATCTTTTTTTTTCTTGCTGTCTCTTTAGAGTGTGAACATGGCTACGCCTCAGCGTTTCCCTCCATGCCGAGCCCCCGGCTGCAGCATTCAAAGCCCCCACGGAGGTTGAGCCGGGCACAGAAACACAGCAGTGGGAGCAGCAACACCAGCACTGCCAACAGGTAGCAAGCTGGGGAGGTTTAGGAAGGACAGTGGAGGGAGGGAGCACACACTCAGGCCTCTATCCCAAGTCTGGAGCAACACTGAAAGCCAAATGGGTTCCTTTACCATCACTTCTGGGGAATGGCCCTTTTAAAATAATAAATCCTAGGAGTAACCTGAATTTGTGTGGAAGGGAAGGAATAGCATCTGGAAAGACAACCAAAGAAGTTCTTATGGGAATATTAAGTGGGGAGGTCTATGATTTAGAGGGACAGTAAGTTGAGAGACTTTGCAGTGTGTGTACGTGCATGCAACTACATGCTAAAAGTAATTTGGGCCACTTTTAAACTTGGATGATCCAAGAATTTTTTAAATTCAGAAATATCTCAGGAAGTATCAAAGCAGAATTAAGGGTTTTGTTAAAGGAACAGAAATATTATTAGGTAGAACAGGAAGTTAGTGGGCATGGTCTGTTTGTTGTTTAAGGATGAAGGGGAAGACTGCATGCAAGTTTTGCCTTTTATTGAATGATGAGAATGAATTGGTAAGGGAGCTTTTTTCCCCCCTAAAATTTTATTTATTTTTAGAGAGAGGGAAAAGAAAGGAGGAAGAGAGAAACATCGATGTCTGAGAGAAACATCAGTTGTCTTCATCTGGCATGCCCCAACTGGGGACTTGGCCTCCAACCCAAGGATGTGTCTAGGCTGGGAATCAAACTGACAGTCCTTCAGCTCATAGGCCAGTGCTCAATCCACTGAGCAACACGAACCAGGGTAGTAAGGGAGCTTTTAAAACAAATAAAGAAAAAAAGGAAGATCCTTATATTTTAGTCAGAACAGATACCTAGAAAATGCTTATCTGGATGCACTCAAGATACAGTTGACTTCTATTTAAAAATTTTTTTTGGTAGTGTCTGGCTGTCTCTTCAATGAACTCTAAGGAGTCATGAAGTTTTCAAAAGTCCGTTTTAAAAGAAAATCAACAGATGCTTCTTTTTCCATTGATGAAATGAATTGAGACCTTTATTCTGATTACCAAAGTTTTGTGTAGTGAATATAAACATTCATTTTGGAGGGGCATAGAACAATCTCTGGGTAACTAAATTTGCTTGAAAGCTTTGGGGAACTCCACACAGGTAGTTGGGCAGTCACCTGGGAAGGCAGCAGAACTAGGGGCTCTTACTAATTGATGCAGAAAACCTGAAGCTCCTATAGATCACATTTAGAGTTCAGAAGGTTAGATCTTTTTTTTGTTTTTAAAGATTTTATTTTTATTTTTAAGCAGAGGGGAAGGGAGGGAGAAAGAGGAAAACATCAATGTATGGTTGCTTCTTGTGCACCCCCTCAGGGGACTTGGCCCACAACCCAGGCATGTGCCCTGATCTGGGAATTGAACTTGCAACCCTTTAGTTCACAGGCCGACATTCAGTCCACTGAGCCACACCAGCCAGGGCTAGATCTTTCTATTTTGCATTTACTCTACGCTCAAGCAAAACTAGGATTCACCCTTTCTTTTTGACTCATCTTTAAAGCTATATGTTTTCTCTATGGGTTTCTTTTATTCTTCAAGACTAATATGTATTTTTTAAACTTAATTTAAAAAATAATTAGCTGTTAGCTTAATATGCCATGTTTATGTGTATGTGTGGGTCTAGAGGGTTTGTTGTGGCATGGTAGGTTTGGGATGAAAATTATGTAGTATGTTACATAGCATTTAGAAATTATAAGGATAAATTTTCTTGCTGTTTATAGTTTTTTTCTATTACTGTATAGTTTTTTCTGGTTAAGGTATGAGCAATTAAGACCTACAGTATATTCAGGAATTTATGGGCTTTTAAATCCATGTGTGGATTTTAAAAAAATGTTTTTTTAAAATTTGGAGACTTGGGGAGAATACCAGATAGGACACCAGACTTAGGTTTTGTCATGCTCTAAGTATTTACTGTCTTTTTGTCTTCTAGAAATCGGGTATATGATTGGATTTTCTCTCTGGTCCTTACCATTCTTATTTGTAAAATGAGGGAATAGACTACATACTTCCCAAGGTCCTTTCTTCTCTGAAGTTCTATGACAGTAATTTATTGACAGTTTTAGAGATCAGTTAGTATATTGGTTATTCACTAATCTACCCTATCATTGCAGAGGTGACATTTTTATTAACAACTCAAAGATTATAGAGACATAAATAAATGTGCATTTCTAGATTTTACCAATTATGTTATAGGTCATTAATGAGTCTTTGAGATCTTTTGACCCGTACTTTGCTCAGCCTGGGGTTTTGACTAAGTGCTGTTTCTCTTTCATTCTAGTGTTCCTACTAGGATTCTATTATGTGTGGGACCACAGTGCTAGTTACTGTATGTTTTAACATAGCATGTCAGAAAATTTGTAGAACTACAAGCATGTAGAACTCAAGGATAAATGACTACATGTACATTGGAACACTTAAGACTAAGGAAGGTAAATTTTCATGGGGATATAAGTAGAAAGATTTTAGAAGATACTGTCTCAAGGTTTACTTGTGTGGGATTTAGGCTGGGGCCTGTAGATAAAAACTAGTGTGTTCAGGTGAAACACTAGAAATTATTCCTCCTTACTATTTAAAAAAAGGTTTGCTTCATGAAGTAGGGGAGCCAAGGATCAAATTCCAATACTGGAGTACTTGGAGAATAGTGTTGTTAGTCCATTTGTAAGGGGAAACTGTAGACTTTCTGTTAGCTTTAAGCCTATTACTGGATTTAATAGAGATTTTTATTATACTGGTTACATAAAGCAGAAAGAAAGAAGACTTGTAAAAATTTTTCATTTATTAGTCATCTGAAACAAGGAAAGGAATATACTTGATGAGTACGTATATCTTATTTTCCTGATTAAAAAGCTACGTATGTGGAAGTTGCTGTTCCTATGATGCATTTTGACTATTGGTCTTGTATGTCATAAAGTAACATTTGTTTCTTTAGCATGGTAGCAGCTTTAAGACATAATGTTGATTGACTTTTTTCCTAATATTCTCAGGTATAATAAGATATTCCTGATATAAAATGTTATTTTATAAATTTATGTTGCTATTTGACTCATAATACTGTAAATTCCTATTCTTTCTTTTCCCCAACTCTTGAAATCTTATTTTCACACAAGTACAAAGGAGAGAAAATAAGTGATAAAGCATGATGTACCTTGAAAAGTCCAGTAATTTTATCATTTGGGATCCTTCTAACTGACTTTTGGGATATATAACAATATACGAGTCTGTCCAGAAAAAGTCCAACCATTGTTGATATAACGAGAATGGTTTGCTTGATATTTATGGAACCTGACAGCCAAGGAGAGTGGGCTGGGATGCGCATGTGCGAACAATGATGACTTCACTATACTAGTCAGTGGGGGTAGTAGATGCCTTTGAGTGAGCATGTGTGCTGTGTGGCCATCACCTTCAAAATGAGGGAGTAGAGCAACGAATCTGCATCAAATTTTGCATTAAGCTTAAACATTCTTCCATGGGAGCTATTCTGATGATTCAGAAGGCCGCAGCTATGGGCAGCTGGTGATTGGCAGCTTCATCATGACAGTGTGCCTGCTCACAGATCATGTCTGGTGCAGAGTTTTTTGGCAAAATATTGAATTGCCCAGGTGACTCAGAACCCCTGCAGCCCAGATTTGGTGCCCTGCAACTTGTGGCTTTTCCCAAAACTAAAATTCCTTTGAAAGGTAAGAGATTCAGTAAAATACAGTGGGGCAGCTGATGACAATTGGGAGAACTGTGTGAGGTACCAAGGTGCCTACTTTGAAGGGGACTGAGGCATCGTTGTCCTGTGTACAATGTTTCTTGTATCTTCTTCAATAAATGTCTCTTTTTCATATTACATGGCTGGATATCTTCTGGACAGACCTCGTATAATTACTTTTAAATACATGGTCTACTTCAGTGAATTTTTGGTTATGGCCTTCTAGCACACTTCCTAAAATCACCCTTGCGAAGGTATTAGTGCCATTAGAGAACCTGGCTACAAACGCTGTCTGGCTCATTTTGGAGCATCAGATAAGCTGAAGTGCCCAGCCACTTGACTGTTTTGTCTTACAACTGAAAAAAACTGAAGATCTGTCATCTTTAAAACTCTACTGACTCTACTCTATATGTCTTTAATGTGTAACACTGATTTCCTCCTAAGTATCTCTTCAGTCTGCCTTCCATCTTCATGACTACTCTTCTAATCTGTGATACCATCATCTCTCACCTGGACAACTGCCATAACCTACCTCTTATCCCTGCAACCACTCTTACCCCAAATATAATTCTAATGAATTATATTGACTAATCTTTTTTCAATTTCAGTATACCGTGTTTCCTCCTATATCTTTGCATATACTCTGTTCTCTGCTGGGAATTGTTTTTCTTTCCTTTTTGCCAAGCTATCTCTGCCTAATAATTCTCTTTAAGCTCAATCACAACTTCATCAGGACAGCTTTTCTTTATCTGCCAAAGTAAATCAGATGTTTACATACCTCATGGCACCTTTATTTTTCGTTCTTACAGCTTGTAGAAATACAGTTATCTGATGTTTTGATTAATTCTTGTCTCATTTATTGGACTAAAAACTCCATGAAGGCAGGAATTTGAATCTCTTCTTAAAGCTTTATTCCCAGGACCTATCACTGTACACTGATACAGTAGATGTTTCTTAAAAATGGAAGGTTTTAAAATTCCAGGTAGACGGTTCTAAGTTGGAACCGACTTTTTCTTTTGTGCTGAGTACCATATTAGACTTGAAGGAGAAGTGATGGAAGAGTATGCAGCTCTGGCTTTGGCAAACTCGTTGATTACTTCGTATTCTAAAAGATGTTAATGATAATAGATTTGGAAAGGAAAACAGTATGTGATATTTGACGAATAAAAATCCTCAAACCTCCAGTTCTGTAGAATGCTACAATTTAATTTTAAAGAACACTTACTGTCATCCTATGTCATCAAAATAAAATACCAAAATTTGTTGTATGCAAAGAACATATGTCTGCCAAATATTGGCAGTAAATACTGGTATGTGCCTGTGAGATATACATAATAATTGCATTGTTTTAAAGTGATCTAGAAAATAGTGCCAATGTATGTTTGAATTTCAAGCTGATGAAAATTCCTTACCTTTAGTATCTCTTGGATACTAAAGAATCTTGTAACAGCAGCAGTATTTAAGTTCTGCCTGCTAAGTTTGAGGACACTAAAAAAGCAAAACAACTTTCCTTTTGCTTATGTAGCATTAGTTTAACTTTTCTTCAGCTACAGAATAATGAAATGTTTTAGTCTTATAGGAAATGAATGTATTGTTATATTTGTAGCTTTATATCTTTTTTGGCTGTCTTATTTATGGATTATTAGTTTTTGGGGGGGTAGATGGCATTGAATTCTTTTTCTAGGATAGGTGCAGAGGGTTTTTTTCCCATTGAAAGTAATTTGAGATTTGTTTTATCTTCTGTTTTTATTCTCTCTTTTTTTTTTTGCATTTTTATAAATACCTTTAATGTCTGGCTTAATAGAAGATAGCTGGATTTTATATTTGATTCTGCATTTAATTTGTTGCAGTATCTTCTGTTTTTATTTTTAAACATGTACTTATTTGTTCACAGAAAAATTAGATAAAGCCTTATTTTTGTGAACTTTCTTTCTACTATTGTATGTTTTTCAAGTTTTCTATATATTAAGAAATAGTTTCTGGGTCTTTGTCCAACAAAAAATTCCCCACAGTTTTAGGACAAATGTGAAGATTAACAGCAGTTAAACTCTTAATGATGTTAGTATTGTTCTTCAATATTTTCCAAATGCTGAGTGATTAAAACATCCTGTGTGATATGTTCTGTGATATTCTGTCTTCCACTAAATTGAGTTTAAATGAAAAGTTCTCATGAATATATACACTTCACTCTAAACATATTCATACTTTCTATTAAATGCTTCTTTGAAGCTTAAGTTTGCTGTTCCTGGAGTTCTTAAGGATATATTTCTCTGTGGGAGTATCTTTTGAAGGAGACTTAAATGATCATGCCTTAAAAGTCAGTGGATAACTGCTTCTGTTCCTATTTGATGAGAAGCCTTTTGCCAGAATATTAAATATATGATGTGGAAGATCACAAACATAGAAAGAGAACTCAAGATTTCATCTGGTATAGTTCTCTGCTGTATGAAGGTAAGATATTATTACTCATTTTATGGTTAAAACACGTGGCCTAGAGATGGTAAGTGATTTGCCCAAGTATGATAGCTGTAGGTGGTGGTTGAGGTGATACAAACCACCACCTACAAGCTGGATTTTAAGCAGTATATGCTCCATTCTAACTAGGCAAGACTGTTGACCTGAAGAAAGCATTCTCTTCTAAATTTCTCTTTACAAATGAAATAGCATTGCCTCCTTTTGGATATAACATGATTCTTTGTCATTTCTTAAGTGAAGACAGTTTTCCAGATATTAATATAATCAAAGAAGTTTGATGGTATGATTTGACAAAATAAAATGTCTAGACCCCATTTTGGGTCAATAGTGCTGATGTAACTTGAGTTCGCATTTTCTTTTTTTTTTTTGCTAGATCGTTTTTATTTTTCATTTTGGCTTCCTTCATTTTAAAATATTAGCATACCATTTTTTTTCCTCTGCATGCATGTGCATCACTTTTATTACCATCTAACAAAGGAAATGCATGTTATAAAGTAAACATAAAGATATTATTTCAAATTGTAATGAACTTAATACAGGGAAAGTAGAGGATCCTATGAGGGATCTTAGGGTTGAACGTTTTGCAGTCTTGCTTTTACTTATCGTGAACAGTTTTTCCTGTTCATACACATGTGTTAATTTTAAATTGTAGCATGATATTTGATTTCATGTAGGTGCCATAATTTAAGTCAGTCATCCATTGATGCCATTTAAATTATTTTTAGATTTTTTTTTTGTTCCAAGCAGGCCTACTGTGAACATTTTTGTACAGATATCTTTGTGTGTTTGTCCACCTAGATCCTTGGGATAAACATGAAGAATTAGAATGTCCCCAAAAAGACTTGAATGTGAATGGTCATAGCATTACTCATAATCACCAAAAGCTGGAAACAGCTTTTAAAATTTAAATGTCCATCGGCTCGTGAATGGATAAATAAAATATAGTACTGTATATTTTATACAATGGAATACTGCCTAGCAATAAAAAGAAACAAACTACTCATACATATAACGAAATGGATGAACCACAAAAACATTATGTAAACACAGTCAGATACATAAGAGTACATACTATATGACTTCAGTATGTGAGATTTATAAAAAAGGCAAAACTGTAGATCTAGAAAGCAGACCAGTGGTGGGCTAGGGAGTGGGAGTGGAAATTGACACGGATGCACATGAGGGAACTTTTGGGTGACAGAAGTGTTCTAAAACTGGATTGTTGTAAAGGTTACACAACTGTGTGAATTTACTGAAGCTCATTGACCTGTACACTTAAAATGGGTGGATTTTATAGTATTTAAATTATACCTTAATAAAATTGTTTAAAAGAAAAGCTTGCCTGTTTTTATTTATTGCAGTAAGATAATGAAGAGTCTTGAACATATGACTAATGTTGAAAAGAACTAAAGGTGTAATGAATGAATATTAAGTAGTGATTCCTTTAACACTTGACATAAACTAATAGGTGGGGAGTGTAGCCAGTTGAAAGAAGGCATCTCCACTTTCCTGCAGGTCCCAGAGCAAGGAAATTCTGCTATCCTGCCAACCTTGCCTCCCTTTGAGAATCACTTTTCTGTGTGATGTACTTCCCTTGACAAGGCTCCTGCTTACTCTCTCTCTTTTTTAAATTAATTGATTCGTTTTATATATATAGAAACATTTTTTAAAAGTTTTTTATCTTTACTATTTTTTATGGTTTTTAAAAAAATTGATTTTAGAGAGAAGGAGAGGAAGGGAGAAAGAGAAACATTGATTTTTTGTTCCACTTATTTATGCATTTGTTAGTTGCTTCTTGTATGTGTCCTGACCGAGGATTGAACCCACAACCTTGGAGTATCCAGACAATGCTATAACCAACTGAACTACCTGGCCAGGGCTTTGTTAAGAATTTGTATGTTTATGTTCATGAAAGATAGTATTCTGTGTGTGTGTGTGTGTGTGTGTGTTTCCAGTGTAATTTCTTTGTCAGTGTTTTGGTATCAGGGTAATAATACTGGCCTCAAAATGAGCTGGGAAATGTTCCCTCTTTATTTTTTTTGAAAGATTTTCTGTAAGATTGGTATTATTTATTCCTAAATGCTTGGTAAAATTTACCAATGAAGAATTCTAGGTCTGGAGTTTTCTTTGTGGGAAGGTTTTTGATTTTGAATTTAATTTCTTTAATAGAAGCAAGCCCATTAAAGGTTTTTATTTCTTCTTGAGTCAGTTTTAATAACTTGTATTTTTAAAGAATTTGTCCATTTCATAGAAGTTGTTGAATTTTTTGGCATAGAGTTGTTCATAATATTCTCTAATATTTTTAATGTATATAGGGTCTGTAGTGATGTGCCCTTTTGCTCTTGATATTATTTTTTTGTACATATTATTAATTTTTGTCTTTTTTTTCTTCATCAGTCTTAGAAGAAGTTTATCCATTTTTATGATGTTTTTAAAATCAGCTTTTAGGTTTATTGATATTCGCTGTTGTTTTCCTGTTTTCTGTTTTGTTCACTACTGTTCTTGGTGTTACTATTTCTTTCCTCTACTTCAGAATTTTTCATCTTCAGCAGTATTGACATTTTGGGCCATATAATTTTGTTTTGAGCATAAGATGTTTAGAAGCATTACTGGCTTCTTACAAAATGTCAGCAGTATCTACCTAGTTGTGCTAACCAAAAATGTCTGTAGACATAACCAAATATATTCTGGTGCGCAAAATAGCCCACAGTTGAGGATCATTGCTCCACTTCTTTTGGTTCAGTTTGTTTCTTTTTCTCACTTCTAAAGGTGGAATCTCAGATCATTAATTTTGGGCTCCCCCTCCATTAACATAAGGATTTAAAGCTAAACATTTTTCTGTAAGCACTGATTTAGCTACATCCAATAAATTTTGATATGTTGTGTATTATTTTTCAGTTCAGGGTATTTTCTAATTTCTCTGCAATTCATCTTTTGATTTGTGACACATCTTCCAAATAGTGATTTTTTTCTAGTTATATTATTGTTATTGATTTCTAATTTAATTCCATTGTGCTTAGAAAACTTACTCTGTATGACTTTTGCACTTATAAATTTATTGAAAATTGTGCTTTACAAAGCGCATAACTTAGGGATATTTATGTAGTATACCAAAGGATTTGTCAGAGACTTAAGTTAGGGTGTTTGCTATAATTGAAAATGAATTGATTTTTACAGAATTCAGTTTATACATAATTTCATTTTTTTCTGTTCATTGAAAATGCACATATAGAAAAGTATACAAATCTTAAGTGTATAGCTTGATGAGTTTTCACAAAGGTGAAGAAATAAAATATTATAGACTCTTCTTAGAAACCCTTCTCTTGACTCGTTTCAGTCACTGCCTCCCCCTCCCTGAGGTAACCACTATTCTGATTTTTGATATCATAAGTTAATTTTGCCAGTTTTGAACTTTATGTGAATATAGTTACACGATATATATTTTTGTGTCTGCCTTTCATTCAACATTATTTTGAAATTATGAAGATTCATTCATGTTATTGCATAATAATTCATTCTCAGTGCTCTACAGTATTACATTATATGAATATTTCACAGTTCATTCTACTGTTGTTGGATATTGAGTTATTTCAGTTTGGGACTAGTGAAAAAAGTGAGCATTCTTTTGCATGTCTTTTGGTGAACATAATATGCCTGTATTAGTTTGGTATATGCCTCTTAGTGGAAATGCTTAGTTGTAAGGTATGCATATATTCAGCTTTGATATGTAAGTTTTAAGGAAAAATTTATTGATTGTAGTTTTTGTTATGCATCCTATTAGGCACTTGTTTTTTTGGGGGGGGGGTCTTAGTTATTGTGGTGGTGATGTGTTTTTGTCATTGTTAAAGAAGAAGCAATAAATTTCACCCTGGCCTGTCTGGCTCGGTTGGAGGGTCGTTCCATACACAAAAGGTGAGGTTTGGATTCCCAGTCAGGGCACATACCTAGGTTGTGGGTTTGATACCCCTGTCAGGGTGTGTATGGGAGGCAACTAATCGATATTCCACTCTCACATTGATGTTTCTTTCTCTCCCTTCTTCTTTTTCTAAAATCAGTAAACATTTTTTTAAAAAGAAGCAATAAATTTCTTATGATGTATTTTTTTCTAAAAGTCTGCAATATTCAAGTTTTACTGTCTTTGACGATTTTTTAAAAAATGTATACCTTTTGGTGATAGCCAGAGGGAAGGGGTGTTGGGGCTAGGTAGAGGTGGACAAAGAGAGGGATATGGGGGCAGAAAGAGACTTTTTTGGGGCAGTGGGCTCACAATGCAGTGTGCATATATTTTATTGAGTTGTATGCTTGAAACCTGTTTGGTTTTGTGTACCGTTGTCACTCGAGTAAATTCAATTTAAAAATGTGTGCCTTTGATAGAAACATGTACAAAACTACCATTTTGAAAGAATTACTTTACTGTCAATAAGTGTGATTTTCTTCTGTTACAGTGTTCTTCAAACTTTATTGACTACTTTATTATACCACTAGCAGATAAAATTTTTTGTATTTCCAATATATATGTATATATTTATAATTATATACATGTATTACTGTACTAATATTTTATAAATGCATGATAAAGTTTTGGAAGAATAATAAATTTAAATAGTTTTACTATTTCACTAATTCTTTTTAATCTTCAGTTATATACTTCACAGACCCTTTCTCTAATGTAGGTGAAGTTTTTTGCTTTTCTTCCGAGTATGTATATATGAAGCAAAAGCTTTAGAACACAGTAGAAATTCATTTAGCTTCACAGAATGTGTGCTTTTCATTGTGTGGAGGACTACATCCATTAGGCACTTCGGGAAATAAGTGAAACAAAAATGTTAATGAATTGGGAGTTGGCTCATTAATTCAACAAAAATAGAGATCTTTTCTTTTTCTAGAAGTGAATGTTAATTCTAGGAATGGGGGCTTTTATTTTCCTCCCATGGTGGCACTACTCTTAACTATTTTGTGCAGTTTCAACTCCATGCTTCTTTCATTGACTGCCATCAAACTGCATCCAGAAGAATTAAAAGTTTATGTATTACAGCTGCATTGTAGTCAATGCAAAGTCATGGATCTGATTGAGATTAATGACTCCTAGTCAAATGGGGAATGTGCTAGCATGTCTCTCTTAGAGGGATGTTATTGGTGAAAAAGATCACCTGTGATTCCATGATAAAATGGTAGAAATGCCCTTCTCTCTGTCCTTTAAAGTTGTCAAGCGTTCAGAGTAGGGAAAGAAAGACAGTCCATTAGCGTTTGCTCTCTGTTTTCATACAGTTAGGTGTCTGTCTGTCATACCCTATATCTTGTACTGTCCTCATAGCTGACTAAATAGTGAAAATACCAGTATTCTCTTTCATTTTGCATCATCGTGGTGGTTCGTTTTTTTCCAGGCTAATTCCAGGTATTATTCAGAACCTCTCAATTTGTCCCATGTAGGATACTTAATAATACTTATTTAAAGTAATAAGAATATTTGTAGTAGCTAACATTTACCAAGTACTTATTACATGCTGGATGCTTTTACATATTTTTCTCTAATTCTCACAGTAACTCAGCCAAGGCATGTGATTTTTATTCCAGTTTTACAAATGAAGAAACTGTTAATCAGAGAGGTTAAAATTTGTCCAGTTACACAGTTAGGGTAAGAGAGTTAATATTTAAACTCAGGATTTTTCCCTCTAACACCATGGGCCTTGCTTATGCTATTCTTTCTACCTGGAATGTCCAAACTCTAGCAGGTCCAGCCTCCACTAGTCGCACATGTGCTCATCACTTAAACCCCATACTAAATGCCACCTTTTTCTGAAGTTTACCTGGATAACCCAATTTGGAAGTAAATTCTGCCTTCTTTAAATCCCCACCACACTTTGTACCTTTCTTCATATATTTATTTTGCCTTGAGTTATTATTTCTCTACATATCTTTTTTTTTTTAAGATTTTATTTATTTATTTTAAAGAGAGGGGAAGGGAGGGAGACAGAGAGGGAGAAACAGCAATGTATGGTTGCCTCTCACATGGCCCTCACTGGGGACCCGGCCTGCAACCCAGGCATGTGCCCTGACTGGGAATCGAACTGGGACCCTCTGGTTCCCAGCCCGCGCTCAATCCACTGAGCTACACCAGCCAGGGCTCTCTCTACATATCTTAATTTACTAACTAGAGATTCTCTTGGTTTCCCACAGCCTAAGACAGCCTTGAACATTTAAGATACTCAGTATTTGTTGACTTGAGATTACAGGCAAAAAACAGCCATCAAAATATAAGTAAACACTACTGGTGCTTTTTTCTGAAAGTTTGAAGAACACGGCAGTATAGTAAAGATTTGTATGTATAATCATTTTTGCTTCTTGGTATATGGAAATCTTGTTAAACTTAACTAGTGATATAACTAGAAATGGCATGCATGTCCTGGTTTGGTGAAAAAGTTCTTATTCTTAGTTACCGTTTTATATTTTTTTAGAAAGAAGATAATAAAGTCTGAGTGGTTAGAAGAACTTGATGTTTTAATTTTGTTAGTAGCAGGGGATCAGATTATGTTCTTTTGGTGCTCCTTTGATAATAGGCTCAATATGATACTGGAATTCAACAGTTGGTTTCCTTTGGGTATATTATCTTCTGCAGTTATGGGCATATATTGGATTGCCAGACTGTTTAGAATAGGTTTATAGTACACAGTCTACTTCTCTCTAAATAGATTGTTTCCATTTATACTTACTCTTGTGTTTCATTGCGTTTGTTTTACTTGTTCTAAGTTTTCTTCTCAGATAATAGCAATTAAACCAAAACTTATTAAGAGGGAGTGGAGAATTTTATTATTGATTACCCATTCAAATTTTGAATGATATTATTTGTTTTCCTCTTTTAACTTACTGATTTACTTTGACATTTCAGTCAAAAGAAAAAGAACTGAAAGCTTCTTATAAACACATATGGTAATAGATTTAATTGTAATAAGATTTATTTATTGGGTTTTGACCTCTTCAGTCTCTGTAAGACTAAAAGTTCTATGTTTTTATAGTTTCTTTCATCTGAATTATACATATACTTGCCTTTAATTTGGCTTATCTCTAGAAACATCTTAAGATTCTTTTTTTTTTTTTTTACCTTCTTTGAGGGAAAAGCCCTTCTATTAAGATAATCTCTTGAAAATGAACATCAATCTTTTTCATTCTGTGTCACTTGGACCTTATGAAATTGCCAAAAAAACAAATGGTGGATAGGAGACAGTAACTCAGAGAAAACTTTTGGCTCTTGAACTAACACAGTGGGTAAAACTTCCACAAAATTATGATACCAATAAAAACACTGTTGAAATTTAGAAATTTGATTATTAAACATCCATTGCAATTATAAATCAGATTAAAGTCATCAGTAATGTAATATTCTAAAGGCCTTTGCCATTATCCAGAATACACTTATTAAATGGTTAAAGTTTTAGTTCTGCTGACGGGAACTTAAATTCTCCGTTATAAAATTCCTGTATTGTTAAATTACTGTAAAAGTAATACATGTTCGTTCAAGAGGACTAGTATAACACAATTCTAATAGTACCTAATGTTAGAGTTTGTTATATTTTACTGTTCAATGTAGGCTTGTTTATTCCTACAACAGTAATAGGAAGTAATGTTATTTTTCTTAGTTCATAGATGAAGAAACTGAGCACAGAGAAATGAAGGGACTTTAACAAGTCCACACAGAATTTGAATCCAGGCAGTCTGGCCTCAGAGTCTGTGCCCTCGACCTCTTCGCAGTATTGCTTGTCAGCAGGTGGTTTAAGAGCTTGGGCTTTGGCTGCTGCCTATACTCTTGGGCAAGAGCATCTCTCCTGCCCTCTCTGAGCCTCCGTAACCTTGTTTATAAAACAAGGGCTGTTTAGGGGGTGAAATGAGATCATGTATGTTAACTGCTTGGTATGTTCTTTAGCAGACACTTTGCTTCCTCAATAGGTGGTATTATTATAACAGATATTGACGAAGCAAAAAGGAAAAAGTCATGAAGACAATCATTGTTAGTATTTTGAGATATATCCTCCCAGTCTTTTAAAAAATGTGTTCCTTGATTTTATGAATATATCTTATATTTATGTTGTTTTCATTTCTTTTATAACTTGTTTATATTTTACACAAAAGGCAGGAAGGCTTGAAGTTTTCTGTATTACTTAGCAGTAAGGGAAGGCTGTTTCAGCTTCTATGCCAGATAAAACTTTTTCCTCCCTGTGTTTAGGAGTAAGTGGAGATGGAAGAGGACATAGAAGCACATGCATTTTTTTGTTTTTAAACAAAAATGAGATTATATTTGAATTAAAATTTTTGATAAAATGTCTACAAATCCCCAAAATGTGAGATACTAGAAACAAGCAAAAGAACATATGCGAGTATTAATTTTAGTAAAAGAACAATGAAACTCCAGTTTCAGAATATTTAGAGTTATTAACTGAAAATACTATATCTGGATGAACAGTCCTAATGAATGTAGACCATTCTTGATAAGTAATATCATAGAAGTCTGGTCATATATTGCATTGTTAAATAAATTCACTGAATGTGGCATAGCAGTAACTAAACTAATCCCCCTTTCTGTATCCCTAGCAACAAAATATGGCTAATGTTCTTTTTTTCCCTTTTAGGTCTACACACAATGAGCTGGAAAAGAATCGGTGAGTCAGTAATGAAGTGCAGCTTTTATTTATGTTTAAAAAGAAAACTCAACATTTTACCTGTGAAAAATAATGCATATGTAGTTATATTTTTTAAGAAATGCATAGCATATCATGATTCTGATATATATGTATTCTTTCAGAAAAATGACTTAAATAGTAAGCTTACACTATCCAAACTGGAAATACATTTTTAAGTTCATTTGAATTATGAGTTTATGGTTTAGCCTTCTTTACTTCTGTCTCTGAAAACAGGTTTATTGTGATAGGCTTATGGCTTAAATATGGTCTCGCCTAAAGGATTAGGTGTCTGTAGCGTAGCTAATACATATTATGACAAATTATAGAACATTGAATTTTTCTTTCTTTGCAGTTTGTTCATTTATTCATGCATTCAACAAATCTTTATCAAGCATGAACTGCATGTCAGTGCCAGGCAGGCATAATACTTTACATAGGAAATACAAGAATGTATAAGATAGTTTCTGTCCTTAAGGAACTTAGAGCTTCCTGGGGGAGACAGACAGGTAATTAAAATACTATGTAGTGTGAGTATGGAAATGGAGAGGCAGAGGGTGCTGCAAGATTATTTTGCACGGTCACCTGATTCTTTTCCGAGGGAGTCTTGGAAGGCTCTACAGAGTTTGGTGAGTAGACACTGTATATTGAAGAAACTCTGAGAGGTTCAATATGAGCATAACAGACTGTAGCATGAGGCAAACCAGGCCAGAGGTCGACAGCTATGCTGAAAAGTTTGGACATTGAAAAAAAAATATTTTATTTATTTTGAGAGAAAGGGGAAGGGAGGGAGGAAGAGGGGGAAAAACACTGATGTGGGAGAGAAACATTGATCGGTTGCCTCTAGTGCTCTTACGTTCTCAGACTAGGGACATACCTACAACCTAGCCTTGTGCCCCAGCCGGGGACTGAACCCCAACCCAGGCATGTGCCCTGACTGGGAATAAAACTGGTGACCTTTCACTTTCCTGGATGACACCCAACCAACTGAGCCACACCAGTCAGGGCCAGTTTGGATTTTTTTGTGAGAGCAATAGGGGGCAGCTGAATGATTTTAATATGAGCTGTCAGACGGTCAGATTTGTATTTTGGAAAGCACTTTGGCTGCCGTATGAAGAATTGGTTGATTGGGAGAAGGGATCTCAGAAACAAGAATGCTCTTGGAGGCTATCGGAAGCCTCTATGGTAAGAGATGATGGGGGCCATTGTAGATAGTATACAGAATAAAGAGATAGTATGGAGAAAAATCAATGGAAATTGGTGATTAGTTTGCTATGGAAGGTTAAGTTTTAGGTGATATTACTGTTTACTGTGAAAAGGAATATAGCAAGAGACTAAGTTTGGGAGAGATGATGAGGATTGTATAAATATTCTTTTTTTCATAGAGATTATATTAATAACCAACAAACTGGAATTGTCTGCACCAGTCATTTGTGACAGTAAAAGATCTCTGTGACTTTCAACTTTTTGCCCTCCCTTTTTTAAATAGAAAGGACCTTACAGATTGACTAGCCTAACTGCCTCACTGCATATGAATTTAAATGTCAAAGTCTCTTGAACAAGCTTAGTGTAGTCCTCCACACTGACTTAGTAGCTTCTACCACTTCATTAGTACTATGTTCTGCTCATATCTCCTACTCTAAAACTTCATCAGGTAGTAGTATCTGTTCATATGTCTCTTTCTGTGAAATGACTACGATTTCCTCAAAGGCAGGGATTCTGTTTTGTTCAGTTTTTTGTTTGTTTTGTTTTGTTCAGTTTTTCATCCTTGGTTCCTGGCATTTGATGCATGTATCGTAGATGATGGTTTCAATACTGAGTGAAGGATAAAGTGGAGCAAAGTTCTGTGTTTTAGTCCAAGTTGTTTCCTACTTGTGGCAAAGCAGTTTGGCAGGAAACCTTTCATTTTAAAGAATCTCTTTTCTGCTTTATATTATAACTAGTTAAAACAGGGCAAAAAGGCCAAGAAATAATGGCTCTGAGGATTCAACAAATAAATAAAACCTTACATTGAACTTTAAATTAGAGTGTATTTTGGGCCACACATTTGAAATACTGATAAACGTGGATTTTATAATTATTTCAGCCACTTGAATGTAGTCCTTGGGAGACCCTTACTGGGAAACTTAGCAAAAAGCTCTTCTTAAAACACTGGAGTAAAGAGACTCTTTCAGTAAACTGTTTGGAATGGAGCTCTTTAAATCTTGAGTAAAGTTTGTTTAATGCATTCTGCATATCAATTCTGATACACCCTATAAATTGTTTAATCTAGTGTCTGTCTGTGGAGGCTTTTGTTCTAATTTTATTTACTTATGTCTGAGACTTTCTGGTTGGTTTCCTACCTCACTTAAAGCATGGTTCCCTCATCTTTTTCTGTCCTCTTCTGATAGTCCTAGATAGCCTTTATTTCTCAAATTATTTCTTCTCCCTTCTTTCCTTTATCACTCTCTCCTCCCTTTCTTCCTCGAGGCTTAATCGAATTAACCTTTGCAAGATGAATTTGTTTTTAAAAGGGCTATTTGTCAACATAAATAAATCTTATTTAGAATGTATCAGAGACTGAGTGCCAAAGAAGAATCCAATTTAATAACCTGTACTTCACTTCTAGAATGTTACTGGCTTATGATCCAGCAAAAAAAAAAAATTGGTAGATACAGAACAATTTAAGGAGGGGTGGGTTTCAGCCAAACTTGCAAGAATCTAAATATAAAAAATATTTAAAAAATGTAAGCCTGTATTGTTACTACATTTTAAGCACCCTCATAGTTCTATTTAAGAGTTCTTTGTTCCCAAAATACTATTTTTATTTGACATTTTAAAGAAAATATGTATGTTAACCTTGTTTTAGCATCCTTTAAAATAAGTAGAATTTTGGTTTTACTTTTCATTTACTTTTGAGTGTGAGCTTATATGATGAAAGTAATTCACTGTCAAAAGGACAATTTGATTTTGTCTTCATTCTGAAAAATGTATTCCTGAAGTAATTCATATTTGAAATTTTGCCACTTTACATATATGTTGATGTTAGAACTTTTTTGTTGTTGTTTTCTTGTTAGCTCAGTTCTAAAATCTTGCATATTAAGCTGCTTTGAATTAGTGTTTTCTACTGGGGCAATGCAGTGAGAGTTAAGAGTAGGTGATTTTAAGCTGTTAGTTAATAACAAGAGTAACTCCAGATGTCTATCTTAAACAAAACCCCAAGATTGTTGAAGCCCTGGGTTTGCCCTTGAGGAGACAATAGGCAACAGATACTGAAGTTCATATTCCCAGATCTTAGAAACCTAGTGGTGGAGATTTGGGTTCTGGCAGGCCCAAGGTAGTTTGTTTTGGCCCACAATTACCCTAAAATGCCTACAGCCCATTAGAGAGCTTTAGGTAGATTCAGGACTAATAAAGAAATTCAGAATCTTTTTTGGATAGGTCCTGGGGGGCTTATTTCTGCCTAAAATCCTAATAGTTGCACTGAGCCTAGTTTAGATGGTTTAGAGCATTCGTTACTTGATTACGTACCCTATCTTCCTAGACCTATAAGAGACTCAGGAGGTGGAGGAAAATGAACAAATCTTTGAGATTTAAGAATTAAGAATTTACATTAGCTTTATCTTATGTGTTGGATCCTTTGCTAGAGTAGAAATCAGTATAGATTTTAGATTACGTCATTGTTTTTTATTTTATTAATTAAAATTACTGATGATGTTTTTAAAAGAACAACAACTTTAAGAGGACTTTAATGATTAAGAACCTTAATGCTGCTGGCAGAAGAGGCCATCCAACCTTAATAGCTGCCATTCCATCGAAACAAAAGGCTCATCCTTATTGCAATTTTGGCAAAGCTAGAAGGCCCAGTGGATAACACTGGATTAACAATGCCTTCCTAGGCAGAGCAGAAGTGCCAGAGTATTTTTCATAAAAGAAAAGCATGTCCAATGAATGGTAGTAATTGCTATCTCCATACTGAGACTTTCTCATACTTCTGAGGCATAGATGAAATAAGCATTTATGGAGTACTTACTCTGTTTATCCACTATATAATAATATTATAATCATATAAAATAGGAACCCAGAAAGTATAAGGCAAAGTGTTATTAAAAACTAGCCATTTTGTGGAAGGGTAGATAAAGTGCTTCCCAGATAAGGTCAAGTTAAATAAGTTCATCATCACCAAGCCCTTATTATATGAAATGTTAAAGGGACTTATCTAAGAAAAAGAAGATAAAAAATATGAACAGTAAAGTGACAACAAACTCACAGCTATTAACAACCAAACCTAAAACAAAAACAAAAACAAACTAAGCAAACAACTAGAACAGGAACAGAATCACAGAAATGGAGATCACATGGAGGGTTATCAGCGGGGGAGTGGAAGGGGGAGAGAGGGGGAAAAGGTGCAGAGAATAAGTAGCATAAATGGTAGGTAGAAAATAGATGGCAGGGGGGTTGTTAAGAATAGTATAGGAAATGTAGAAGCCAAAGAACTTACATGTATGACCCATGGACATGAACTAAAGGGGGGGAATGCGGGTGGGAGGGAGTGTGCAGGGCAGAGGGGAATAACGGGGGAAAAATGGGACAACTCTAATAGCATAATCAGTAAAATATATTTTATTTATTTCTTTTTGGTTTGTTTTTGTTTTAAAGATTTTATTTATTTATTTTTAGAGAGAGGGGAAGGGAGGGAGAAAGAGAGGGAGAGAAACAGCAATGTGTGGTTGCCTCTCACATGGCCCTCACTGGGGACCCAGGCACGTGCCCCAACTGGGAATCGAACCAGGACCGCTTGGTTCCCAGCCCGCGCTCAATCCACTGAGCTACACCAGCCAGGCCAATAAAATATATTTTATAAAAAACAAACTAGCCATTTTGACCAGCAAAGCTACAGTTTGAAACAAGACAATGGAAACACAAAACAGACCTATTCATAATCCTGTGAGATCATCAGTTTGATAGCTGTGTCTATTATCAGTCTTTTCCTTCCATAATGATTAATAAATATTATGATTGGCATGATGGTAGATAAAATGAAGTATAAGATGCTGACCATATCCTTTGCTTAAGGTTAAGGTCATTATAGTTTGGTAATTATAGGTTTCATCTTTCAATACCAGGATCTAGTTAAGTTACCATTGAATTCTAGAAAGGTGGCTAAAATTGGTTTCAAACTGAAGGTTGAAACCCAGTTGTGGTCTGTGTAGTCATTTTAGTGAGTCATTTTGAAAAAGGAATAGAATAGAAAATATCAAAGTGTATTGCTTGAAGTAAAGTTAAATGTAGAATTGTGAAACTTATATATACATGATGTAAAACACTGGTCATAGTCAAAAAGCCACTGCTCTGATAATCAAGGAAAATGTATGCTGAGCCATGAAGAAGAAATAGATTTTGAATAAGCAAAGAATAAGGAAAGGGGGCAGTCCATGGAAGCAGAAAGGTGGCATGAGAAGCCCTGTTTAGGAAAGAGTGAGTAGATCATACTGAGATGAAAAACAGAGTCTATTGAATTAATAGTGGGAAATGAGACTGGAAAGGTGGTTTAGAAATAAAGTATGGAGTGTTATTGAATGTCAAGGAATTTGGGTTTTATTTTGTTGGCAGTAGTGAGTTTTTGAGGTTTTAGAAGCAAAAAGATAGGCATGGACAAAGCATTTTCAAAGTACAAGGTCTCTCCAGAAAGTACCCAGCCCCGTACTGTGAAAAATAGAGACATTTATTGAAGAAAATATAAGATACAAGAAACACTGTACATAGGACAATGACGCCTCAGTCCCCTTCAAAGTAGGCTTTGGGACCTCACCCAGTTCTCCCGGCATCTCTTCCCTATTCCAGTGACTCTGCAAAATGCTTTGTTGGAATCGCCATCAGCTGCCCTGTCATACGTGTATTTTCCTGAATCTCATCCTCTGAAACTCTTCCCTTTCAAAGGTGATTTTAGTTGTGGGAAAAGCCAGAAGTCACAGGGCACCAAATCTGGGCTGTAGGGGGGCTGAGTCAGCTGAGTGATTTGATGTTTTGCCAAAAAACTCAGACGTGATGCAGGAGCAGGCATGTTGTCATGATCAAGCTGCCAGTCACCAGTTGCCCATCACTGCAGCCATTTTCATTGTATTGCATCTCTGAACCAGTAAAGAACATTGAGGTGTAGAACTCCTTATTAATTGTTTGGCCTGGAGGGGCATACTCATGATGCACAACACCTTCCCAATCAAAAAACACAATTAAGATGGCCTTGATCTTGCTGCAACTTTGCCATGCCCTCTTTGGACGTGGAGAATCAGGCGACGTCCATTGGGACGACTGGGCCTTCATTTCCAGATCATAGCCAAAGACCCATGATTCATCTTCGGTTAGGTCTACTTGAGGAAATCTGGTTCACCGATAGCGGCTGAATCAAGTCATTAGCAACTGTAGCACAATGTTTCTTCTGTTCTGGTAGCAGAAGCCACGGAAGGAATTTTGTCATGACACGTTTCATGCCAAGATCCTGTGTCAAAATCTTGGACACAGTCGTTTTGGAATCCCCAGATCAGCTTCTAGTTCTCACACTGTCAGTTGCCGATCTTTGTTGACCACCACCCGTACACGTTCAGCATTCTTATGTGTTCTGCTGTTGCAAGCTTAACAGAGCGTGGATCACTTTCAACAGAATTAAACCATCTTTGAAGTTTTTGTGCCACACTTTTATTTGTGTTGCTTTCATTGCATCATCCCCAAAAGCCTTCTGAATCATGCAAATAGTTTCTGTGGAGGAACATTCAAACTTAATGCAAAATTTGATGCAGATTTGTTGCTCTACTCAGTCACTTTGAATGTGACAGCCACACAGTACACATGCTCACTCAATGGTGTCTACCACTCCCATTGACTAGTATAGTGAAGTCATTGTTCACGCATGTGCATTCCAGCCCACTCTCCTTGGCTGCCAGATTACATCGTCATGCAAACCGTTCCCGTTATATTAACAATGGCTTTACTGATCACCAAGGGAAAAAAAATGGCCTAAAGAAAGGAACAGATCAAAGCTCCAGAGCTAACCGACCAAGAGATAGCCAACCTATCAGATGCACAGTTTAAAACCCTAGTAATAAGGAAGCTCACAGAATTCGACGAAAAATTATCGAAATTGCTTGAACAAATGAGGAGAGATCTGCAGGGAACCAATAGGGATAAGAAGGAAACTGGGGCTCACATCAACAGAGTGGACCAGCAGAAAGAAAAAAACATCCAACCAGAACAGAATGAAGAAACAAGAATTCAAAAAATGGAGGAGGGGCTCAGAAACCTCCAGGACATCTGTAAACGGCCCAACATACGGATCATAGGGCTTCCAGAAGGAGAAGAAGAAACCCAAGGAATTGAAAACTTATTTGAACACATAATGATGGAGAATTTCCCGAAGCTGGCGAAGGAAATAGACTTTCGGGAAGTCCAGGAAGCTCAGAGAGTCCCAAAGAGGAACACACCAAGACACATCATAATTACATTACCCAAGATCAAAAATAAGGAAAGGATCCTAGAAGCAGCAAGAGAAAAGGAGACAGTTACCTACAAAGGAATGCCCATAAGACTGTCAGCTGATTTCTCAAAAGAGACCTTACAGGCAAGAAGGGGCTGGAGAGAAGTATTCCAAGTCATGAAAGGCAAG
>PVJI01023618.1:0-23245 GCA_004026765.1 Micronycteris hirsuta
TGTAGGCTTGCGTGCGCCATCGCTCCCCGTCACTAGAGTGTCAGCCCCAGAAGGAGAACAGTAGTGTCTGTCTTGTCCTCAGCCGTGTCCCCAGCACCAGGCACCTCGGACTTCGCCGCAGAGAACACACGCTAAACTGTTTCTGGAATAAATGAATGAACAGGAGAAAGGAGGGGCCCACGGCTGGGTGCTGGGAGATGCTGTCCCTGGCAGACGCTGGGTCAGTGGTGCATAGGACAGTGTTTTCTAAACATCCTCGGCTGTTTCATGAGACCTTATTAAAGATTCTAACAAGGGGAATGTGTGGTGGGTAAATAAATTTCAAAAAGGGGCAGACTGCATTCCCCTCTAGGAGAGCTGAGATGCGCATTACCATAGTAAAGTTTCTGCCAGATCGGCTTAAAAATGTTGGATATTGTTTAACTGAAGTCCAGGTTTCCAAACGGGGCCAGGGGAGGCTCTCTGGGTTGTGGATTTTGCTGAATCCAATGGTCTCTGCCCCTCCCCCACACCCATCCCATCAACATAGATTTCTTAGGCGTTTCCTGGGCATCCTGTGCTGGATAAGGTGATGCCAGACACATAGGATGCACAGCCCTTTGCTAGCAAAGAATCCCATCTTGTTAGGATGCACACACTTATCCACAGCTGGAATCTTAGGGAGTCTGAACTCAGGGGCACAAAACAAGAATTCATTTTCCCCAACCACAGCTTTCAGCCATGCTCTCTTGTGCTTTCCTTCCTCACCCTTCCACAGCCACTCACAGACCCCGTTGTTCTATGGTCAGGAAAGGTTGGTACAGGGATGGAAAGGCCGTCTTCACAACTGGGACACATTCAGGCAGCAGGTCCTCTCTGATCAGCTCCCCACGTTGGTTTGCCCCCCACCCAAGGCTTCTTCCTCCCCCAGCTCGGCTGTGGCCTGTGACTCTTCTTTCATTTTCTCTTCATCTTCACTTCTTTGGTGTGGGCAGGAGGAGGGAGATGAACAGAAAAGGACTGAAGCCCGTTTGCTCCACGGGCTCAGCGGCTGTGGTCCCCTCTCTACGCCCGGGGCTGGCTGTCAAGGGTCTCCAGGGACAGGCAGGAACCTGGGGGCTGTCTTGCAGGTACCTGTGTGAGATTTTCAGAGCCACTCAGGAGAGGGCTCCTCACTGGCCATGTCCCTGACCCTTTGCGACACTCCTGCCCACCCCACAGGCTCTCCCTGCTGGGGCCCCCTGCCCTGGCAGGCTGCCCCCGGGGCAGTTCCAGCCTGTTTCCGCCAATGGCGCTGGCTGGGCTCTCCAAACTCTCTGGCTCTCTCACCTCATGGGGATGTCGTGGGCTGCTCTGCTCAGCCTCTCACCTTCAGAAGTCTCCAGGTGAGACCCAGAAGATGGTGGCCCCTCTCCTCCAGTGTCCTGAAAACCCATGACCAGGCCTCCTAAGAACAGTCTGCCCACATTTTGTGCTTGGGCAGCCTTGAGGCAGGCTTCTGTCTACAGAGGGGTGGCCAGGCTCCATTTTGGTGGCATTTTCCACTTTTCCGAGGGGTGCCCCAAGAGCCCCCCCAACCTGTCCTGGTTGGACAGGAACAGCCATCTCCCCCAAGGGCTGCCTCTCCCATCTATGACCTTCTCTGATCTTCTAGTCTGTGTGTAAGGGAGGGCGTGGTGGTGTGGTAAGGGTTACTGGATCACTAATTTGTTTCTTAACAAGTACCTTGGTGCTTGCTTTATATTAATTAGGGACATTTAACATGGAAGGTCCTCAGCCACGAGGCTGTGATTCTGAGCCAAACAGAAAAATGTCCTTCACCCTTCTGTTTACACACAGATGAAAGGGCAGCATCAGATCACATGTGTCAATGAACTTGGCTGTGGACTCCAGGTCTACTTAAGGGGTGAATGGATCTGAGAGTACGCAGAGGTGTCCTGTGGGAGTTGAGGCCTGAACTTATGCCTTGAAGGATTGTTTTTTTTAACTTAAAAATTGCATTATAAAAGTTTATATGCATCTTATAGAAACAACCACAAAATAAAAGCCCTTCCTTCAGTCTCAGTTCACCAGGATAAACTCTCATAACCTCTCAAACAAGCTCTTTACCCTTCCAGATATTGTTTTAATGTATGTAAACACACACATTGGAACCACAAATAAAGCACAAAGAATCTTTTCCCCAAGTTCATCCCACATGCATCAGGTTGAAGGATTTTGAGTAGTTATTTATGAAACACTTGTGTGAGCCTGCGGCTCAGTGTGGCACTGTACCAGTGCCTGAGGGCAGGGAGCTAAAGCAGGACAGAGCAGATGGGGTCGCTGAGTGGGGTTGCGAGGGCTGTGCTCTGTCCTGTGGCCCCAGCTCTGCCCCCCTGGCTGCAGGCCTCCAGGGGAGGGCCCTGGAAGGAGGGATGCCTTTTTCTAATTATAGTTAAGGCATTGGTTCTAGATTACTAGTGGGACCAGACAAGAGAACAAACTACTCAACATTAAAGTAATGCTTGAGGGTGACCCAAGGCCATGTGTACAAGGACTTAAGAGAACTCCACACCAAGGGAATATGAGCTATGAGGCAGGGTCTTTGGGACCTCAGAACACCTGGCTCCTTCCCCTGGGAACCGACAGTCCGCTTGGGGAGAAAGCCATACACCTGAGATAAGGGTAAGCAAATGGCCGAATGGACAGTGATGATCTGCTGCACTGTGCAATGTAACTGGTACTTCAGCGTTGGACTTCTGTCTGGGGTCATGCTTTTTCAGGTTTCCTGATGGTCAGGATCACTGCTCTGCTCAAAACCCTTTACTGGTATGTCTCCATCACCTTCAAGGGAAAGAAGTCCCCAGCTTCACTGCAGGGCATGTAGGAGGGTCCTTTGAGATCTGACCCCTGCCCGTCACTAGCCCTGTTTCCTGCACCTTGCGTGCCCCAGGGCCCACCACCCATGTGGAGCCACGAAGAGTCCTAAAAGCACTTTGCCCTTGGGGCTCTGCAGTGTCTTGGCCTTGGCCACCTGCTGACCTGACCCCTGCTTCCCCTCTCCCTGTCTGGCTCTTACTTGGTTCCCACCTGTGGCTATACCCAGGGGTTTGGGAATTTTCTCCCAAAGATCAGTTTTTATCTTTCTTTTAGTTTAAGTATAGCAGCCCAGCTGGTGATGCACCTTCTCCTATTCTGTCATTCTTTCCTAAAACTCCCCAGGCAGATGGAGAGGAGGAAGAAGGCCCAGATAACCCAGAGATGGCCTCAGAGAGGGGGGCTTGTGGGAAGGCACACTGAGCCTTTGTACAAATTAAACTTTACGTGCAGCGACAAACCATTACATGCTCTGCTGAGGTAGAAAATGGTATTTTTCTTTAAGCTCCGTTATATTTGAAAGTTATTTGAATAACAGTATTCTTGTACACCCAAATCAATTCCTTGTTAGAGTTACTCTATACTTTTGAAATGTAGTCTTTCAAGACACACATATTTAATCTTGGAATATCATTCCATTTGCTGACACCATTCAGTTTCAGTGTTCACTTTAGCCAGAATTAACATGAATGAGCTCCTAATTGTGTTTTGTGAATCAAAACCTAGAAAAAAAACTTCAAACATTGCCTGAAAAAGAAAATAGAATTTTTACACATGAGGTCTTGTGGGTACCCTGCAAAGCCTGAGATTGCTTCAATCAGCCAAGCAGGTTAGGCCATTTGCGCCAGTGTTTGCTGTGAGTGATGGATGGATTTTTCCTCCTGGGCACGGAGGAAGGTGGCTGATGAAAAATGACAACCCCGCTGCTCACACAGGACCCTTCCACCAGCCCCTGCCCCCACCTCCCACTTTGTGAAATTCATCAGGTGTGCGCTGTTCTAATGGCCGCTCCCAACCAAACAGTAAAATCCCGTCAAGCCAGACCACGGGAGCTACCTACTTGTATCTGATTGTGTTAACTTCCTGCAACGTGCTTTTTCTGCCCTGCTGTTGGCTTTCTTTGACAGATGATGTAAGAAAGTGACGGGTGAAACCCTCTACAGTATTTATCGCAGCTTGTTGCTGAGGATATTGTCCACTAAATCAATGGAGCCTGTTTGAAGAGTCACGTGAAAAAGTTAAGACTTGAGTATAAGAAGGGCATTGTTTCACTTGAAAAAACTGCTATGCTCTCTTTTCCATGGATGGATTCAATTTTGGAATTGATTGTCTTGCTTTGGCTGCCAGGAAACTCAGGGCCATATTTGCAGTCCAACTTTTTTCCAGCGTCTGGCCCTGGGAGCCCCCCATTTATATATGCTGTTCCTTGACTCACCTTTCTATTTTATTTACACCTCTTCTTTTCTGATTTTATTTGATGAATATATTTTTTAAGAATTTTTATTTATTTATTTTTAGAGAGGGAAAGGGAGGGAGAGAAATATCAATGTGAGAAGCAAACTGATTGCTTGCCTTCTTATATATGTCCTGACCAGGCACCAAACCTGCAACCCAGACATGTGCCCCGACTGGGAATCAAACCAGCGACTCTTTGCTTTGCGGAATGACACCCAACCAACTGAGCCATACTGGTCAGGGCTATTTGATGAATATTTATATTCATGTTTCCAGCTCTAGCTCCTTCTGTCAAGCTTACAGAATGAGTAGATCCCGACTGGGTGCTAGCAGAAGACAGGTATTTATACATATTTATTTTTCCACTGTTTCATCAGACCTGTGGAGCAGGCCTTCCTTGTACCTTAGACGAAATTGCTGTGATGTTCCATAACTATTTTTATCACTCTTAGAGAAAAACATTCTTTGTTTATTTTCAATCATAAGGGCAGTCTCATCTTAATAATTACAATATTCACTCTGCAGTAGTAAGCAAAATTCAGAACTTCCTTCCAGGTGAAACTTCTCTAGCTTTGAGCCTCCTTTTGGATGGGAAATTGTTAAGAGCGTGGGGGTGGACTGGGGAACTCAGCATCTAGATTCAGCATTGCACTTTCCCTAAACTGCTCTTTGAACCACTCCCACCCTCTTCTCCAGACTGCCTCTTGCTCCTCCTGAGATGGATGGAAGATGAAAGATGGGAAAGCTCTTACCTGAAAGCAGTCTTGGTTTTTTTAAATGAGCCATTCAGCCTCCATAATGGAGCCTGGGGGCGTGAAATACAACAAACATCTTTGCTCTGCTGGTGGTGGAGGGCGACTTTTCCCAGGCCACTTAAAGCCACGTCTCTCATACACTTCTTTAGACTGAGGTATTGCACCCATCTCTGTACCT
Source organism: Micronycteris hirsuta (assembly GCA_004026765.1). NCBI lineage: Eukaryota > Metazoa > Chordata > Mammalia > Chiroptera > Phyllostomidae > Micronycteris > Micronycteris hirsuta. The sequence goes on from PVJI01023618.1 coordinate 5,224, forward strand.
GTCACACTCAAAAGGCACAGGGAAAACTCCCTAAATGTCCCTCCAATATCCTTTTTGAATTTTTTGACTTCACAGTTTGGCTGTGAGCACTCAGAGTGCAGCGGAGGAGGGTTTAGTGAAAGGTCTACAGACAAAAGATGGTGAGGCCCTGGATACTGGCGCTGCGCCCTGAAGCGGGTAGGAGAGAAAAAGGTGTACTTGTGAAATACAGGCTTCCCGATAGATGTGGTGGCTAAGAGGAACCAGCTAGAGCCAGAGCAGAGGCCAGTTGCGGGGGTGTTATGGTATGAACTGTGTTCCTCTGAAAGATACATTGATGTACTAACCACTGGTATCTGTGAATGTGACTTTTCTTGGGAATGGGGTCTCTGTGGATAAAGTCAAGTTAAGATGAAGGCATTAAGATGGGCCCTAACCCAACGACTGGTGTCCTTATAGGAAGAGAAGACAGAGCAGAGACTCAGACCCAGGGCAGTAACGTCATGTGAAGGTGGAGGCAGAGATTAGAGTGATAGGTCTATAATCTAAGGAGCACCAAGGATTGCAGGCCATCACCAGAAGCACAGAATAGGTTCTTCCTCAGCCTCCAGTCAGAACCAACCCTGCCAACACCTTGATTTTGGACTTCCATCCTCCAGAACTGTGACAGAATACACATCTGTTGTTTTAAGCCATCCAAGTTGTGGTAGTTTGTTATGGCGGCCCTAGGGAACCAAAACAGGAAGGAATGGAACAATTCCTTCATCTCTGCCTTCCTGCCTTCTTGCATGATGTTGCCTCTCATTGGCCAGGCCCATCTTGAAACAGGAGAGCAAAGAAGTGTCTCCATGGTCCTTTGAAGTCAGCCTCTGGGGACAGGGTAGAACAGAGAGTGCATGGAGGTGGCTGTAAGTGAAGAATAAACACAGCCAGCCCTGACTCTGGCTTCTATCTTCCTCAAGTTCAGAGTCAGGAGTAACAGGGGGTCCATCCTAAAGGCACTGGAGGAGCTGTTGCCTTGACCCTTTCTTCTGCCCTTTGAATTTGCTTCTTTTGTGAGCACAGCAGGCTTGAAACACAGCTGGCTCCTCAAAAATGCATCTCAGATCAGAAGTCAGCTTTCCCCAGAGAACAGTGTTATAAGCAGGCGATGAGTGGTGTGTGCGTGCTGAGGAAGGCGATGATGTACAGGCACCAAGCCTGGGGACCAATGCACACGAAATGCTGTACAACCTCATATGTAAGCAGACAAACTCAAGCCAAAACAACACTGAGATGAACCAGTTGTCACCTTCATTTTGACTGGCTCCCAGGGCTGGATGCAGATTCAGTAAAGTGAAAAGACCCAGCACAGTGCTGGCATGTAGTAGGTGCCCAGCACATAGGATTCTCTCTCTCTTCCTGCTTGGTCCCTGCACCACTTCCCTCGATTGGCACTGTGAAGAGTATAACACTGAACACTCAAGGCATGGAGTGAGTGTATCAGCACTGCACAGTGTTCTTTGCACAAACATTCACCCTTACTGATGGAAACCCCTGGAGCTTTCACACTGAGCATCCTCAGGTGTACATACCGGTAGGGTTGAGTGAGTGCCGTCAAGAGAAAATTGACTAAATCAATCACACCGGTCTCAAGGGAAGTGGAAGGGCAGGGCGGGGGCTGAGAGTTAAGAACATTTGCATCTTATGACAACTGCAGGGGGATTGTAATCCTATTCAGGAAGCCCATAAAAGTTTGACAAGTGTAGCTGCAGCGCGTGTTCTGCTGACATGTCCTCGGGCGTTTTCACCATTTCTCCTGGATGCCAGCCTGACATCAGGAGATAACACCTGCATCTTTGCTGGGGTTTGCCCTCAGGCTACTGGAACCCAATTTGTCCCTGCACAGATTTGGCTGCAAGCGCCTATGAATTCACTTCCCACTGGGGTCGGCCCACAACCACTGGCTGATGGATGTTCAGACAAGAGTCTCCCAGTCCCCTGGAGCCCTAGCCAGGATAACTCTGAGCCATGTTTTTGTGCCATATTTCAGTTTCCCTGGGGGATTAAACTTTAATCTTCCACTCTGCTAATTGGCTTAATAACATGCCTTTGGCTTGCCCTGTACTTCGTGGCTCAGGTCTGCTTCTGGTACAACCCAGACTAAGACAGGTGGTAAGCTTGGCCTCCTGAGCCCATGTTCTCCAGATATTGCCTCTTCCAAGAGTCTGGGATTGGGCTAAGCTTGGCTATTTGCTCCTTTGAGTGCTTGTGTATGTGGCATAGCTCACTTGTAACCTCAACATAATAAAAGAGGTATCTAGCACTTATTATCTGCCAGGTGTTACTCTAAGTACTTTACATGAACTTACTCATTAAATTCTCATAGAAACCCTACAGGATAAGTATTATTCTCAGGTGAGACAACAGGGAGATACTTACTCAATGACACAGGGCAAGTTGGTGGTCTGGCAAGGCTCCAACCCAGTATTATGGCCTTAGTTTCTGCTTTCACTACTGTACATTTGCACTCTCTGAGGTGTACTTTTCATTTCTGTGCATTTTTGTTAGATTCCATGAGAATTTGGGGTTTAGTAACTGAGTAACATTATGAAAGTTATGAGCCTCTCATGGAGGAGATGGGGGGAAAAGAAAGATCAAGGGAAGAGGTTATGAATTGAATGTTTGTGTCCCCTCAAACTCCTATGTTGAAGCCCTAAACCCCAAGTGATGGTATTTGGAGGTGGGACCTTCAGAAGGTAACTGGGTTTAGTTGAGATCATGAGGCTGGGCCCCCTATTAGTGTCAGAAGAAGAAGGAGGACAAGAAGGAGAAAGAACGAGAAGAAGAAGAAAGAAGAAGGAGAAGAAGGAGAAGAAGAAGAAGAAGAAGAAGAAGAAGAAAGAAGAAGGAGAAGAAGGAGAAGAAGAAGAAGAAGAAGAAGAAGAAGAAGAAGAAGAAGAAGAAGAAGAAGAAGAAGAAGAAGAAGAAGAAGAAGAGAAGAAGAAGAAGAAGAGAAGAAGAAGAAGAAGAAGAAGAAGAAGAAGAAGAAGAAGAAGAAGAGAAGAAGAGAAGAAGAAGAAGAAGAAGAAGAAGAGAAGAAGAAGAAGAAGAAGAAGAAGAAGAAGAAGAAGAAGAAGAAGAAGAAGAAGAAGAAGAAGAAGAAGAAGAAGAAGAAGAAGAAGAAGGAGAAGGAGAAGGAGAAGGAGAAGGAGAAGGAGAAGGAGGAGAAGAAGAAGAAGAAAAACAAGAAGAGAGGCCAGAGTTCTCACTGTCTCCCCTATGTGAGGACACAGTAAGAAGGCAGCCATCTGTAAGCCAGGAAGGGGGCTCTCACCAGGAATCAAATGTGCCAGCACCTTGATCTTGGACTCCCCAAGCCTCCAGAACTGTGAGAAATAAATGCCTGTTGTTTAAACCACCGAGTCTGTGGTACTTTGTTAAAGCAGCCTGAGCTAAGACAGAAGGGAAGAGCCAGCCCTGAACTTATAAGAAAGATAGAAGATGCTGAGAGGGGAGTAAATTCCGGCCCTTGAACAGCAGTGAGTCTATTAGCTGCCAGGACAGGTCATGGGGTGAGGTGGTCAAGGTTGGATAAGCCTTTGGGGAAGAGGGTCAGAGTAAAATCTTTCAAAAAGGTCAAGTAAAATTTTCTTCAAGACGGTTCAAGGTGGTTCTGGGTATCTTGAGTCTCTGAAGATTCCAGAGTGCAGGGTTAACCCCCTGAGCCAGACTGGGCACTAACCCTTCCCACCAACCCAGGTCTTCCTTGGCAGCCTCATTCCATTCTGCAGAGCTAGCAGAGGTACCAGTATCTTTTTCACACTGCTGGGAAGGGAGGCCTGAGAATTTTGCAACAGGAGTTGGTAGGCGTAAGTTATTAACAATTACTAAGTACTCTTATTCTCATTTAACTATAGTGGAAAGTGGGTAACTAAGGGATTGAGTAACTTGGGAGGAACACACAGTAAATGAAGAAGCCCGATTTCAAAACTAGTATCTATATTCTGACCCCACCCCAACCATTTGCAACTTCTGCACTGTACTAGGCCCTGAATAGAATGGCACCTGCTCTACTATTTTGTGTCAGATGTTATTGCCGTTCTTCTTATGTGGCCTGCCTTTGTTTTATGTAAGTGGACATAAAAGACATACAGACTCGTGGAGATGCAGGGGACCAAGTGAGGGGGAGGTGAAATGGGCAATGGTTTCTAAAGTCCCCTTTTCAACCAAGAAATTCCAAATTTACATGCGGTGTATATATGTCCTCCATGACACGCCACTGAGGTGGGAGGTTTGGGAACCACCAGTGTGGGAGGAGATGACTAGATCTGCATTTTAAGACTGAGTGGGCTGAAGTGAGGGACAGATTTTTGGGGGTGGAGGTGTTGGGAAAGGAAGGATCCGTTAAGAATCTGTTGGAAGAGCAGGAGACGGTAGTAGCTTGGAGTAGGGACCAGGGGGCATGCAGAGCGAGAGAAGGAGGTGGGTTTAGGACATTTGGGAGGAAACATTTAAATTTTACTTCCTAGCTTGTTATCTAACTGTGTCTTTTTAAATTTTAGCTCTTAACTTGTTATTTAACCATGTCTCCTGCTTTTAGTTTAAGGCCTACAGGCTTCAGATCATTTATATTGCAGTTCATTGATCAAAGGGACAAAGTTCTGGTATAAAAATGCTGCTTTGGATTGCGGGTGGGAGAAGGGTGGGTCTCAGTCTCCTGAAGTGATTATCCCAAGATTCCACCAGGCACTGGGCAGAGTTTCCCCCCAAGAACAACAAGTCCTGCTGTCATTCTTGGGGGCTTTGAGATCTTCTTGGGTGGTCCATTCTACGCTCTGTGTCCTCAGAGTGTTGATTTCCATAACTCAGGAAACCTTCACTTCCTCTCCACTTCAGCTGGCTAGGCTCCTGGCCACACACTGCGCCCTGCACTTGTTATCACTCAGATCTCCTCTGCTCTGACATCCCAAACTGTGGTTATTCTCTGACCCCCTTCCTCCCGTCTTTCTATCCCTCTCGCCTTCATCTGCTCTTCGTTCATATGGAGATTTCTATCCCCTTGATACTTTTCCCTTCTTTCTATTTTCACCCTTTATTTAGTCCCTCCCTTCCCTCCTTACCCCCAACCTTGGGCCACATTACTTCAATCTCTCTCTTGTCATCCCTGGTTTTACCTAACCTGGCCTGCAGTCCCACCCACACCAAGAGTGCCCTGCACACTGGACCAGTCTGCCTGTCTGCGTTCTCCACTTCTCGCTGGGCTGCCTTCTCGCTGGGCTGCCGAGCGCTGCTGGGCCCAGTTATACAATTTTGCTGATTGGGCCACCAGAAACTTAACATCCATTACTTGAGTTAGGGGCTCAAATCTGCATGAAAAGATCATGTTTCCCTGGTAATGCTGCCCTCTCTTCCTCTCAGAAGCCCGTTCACACTTTCTCCTCTCCCTTCAAACCCTCTATGCCAATACCTCTCCCTTCACCATCAAGGATTGACTTGGCCTCTGAATGGGCTGAGAAAGTAGATGCCCAGAGGGGATTCTTACTCCACCTTAGAATACCTCTTGTACCCCACTCAGCTTTTTCTTTTTCTCTCTGGTCTTATAGGAAAAAGATATCTTTTCTGGTGTAGGACCTCTTGCTCCACCTCGGTCTGTTCTCCTTTCCTGGTGTTTGCGTATTCTGTTCTCCCTATCGGACCAACACCGCATATTCTTCTCATTTTGGAAGGGCTCTTTGTTCACTGTCAGCCTTCTCACCTCCTCATGAGTAGGACAAGACCCCTTCCAATCACCCCATCTTTTAAGTTTATGTTGCATGACTCCAGAGCTCACAGTGTGAGGCCAGGGGAGGCCAGGGCCGGCATAGGAATTGGGCCTTTCCTGCTCTCCGTTTCACTCATATTCCAGCTTGGTCCTGCTCGCATTTTTACCAGGTGTGTCCTAGAAACCTTAGCATTTGAGGAGAAATTGAGTCTTCTGAATTGTCATCAACAATGACCTTTAAAAACAAAGTCCAGTAAGAAGTAAAGAGGATTTATCTCTTGATTTCAACCCGGTGAACTTTAGTGGGAGCATTGTGTTTAGGAAGCTTGTTCTTTGTAACCCTATTACAAATATAATATAACTACATAATTGCAGGGGAAAAATGAAATTTTATTCTCTTTCTGTAATGGCCTTGAAGGAAAACAGAAGCATGCAGACAATTCTCTGCTTAGGAAACATAACCAGAACCACTCCCCTCCCACCCCAAATGCTGTGTACTTTCGTCTTGAAGTGCTTTGGAAAAAAAGTCTATTTATCTTCAGCCCCTAAAGAAATATCCTCATGCAGAGATTAGCCCATTGAAATTTATTCTAAGGAATTATTTAAAGAACACGGGTCTTTACCACCATTAATCAGATTTCATTTGATCTTACTTTGGTTTCTCTTTGGGTATGGGTAATTATTTTAAGACTGCTGATTGCTTGCTATAAAGGATTGGGTTTTTATGTTATAAAAACATTTCAAGTGATCTATTGGCCTGAAGACTGTCGCAGAGGACTGGGAGAGTTCTGGAAGGCAAATTGCTTTAAAGTCGATTGGGCTCGGTCTGGGCTGTGACAGAGAAGAATGAAAATGGTGCTGCTCGGGAGGTTTGCTTTGGAGGAGGAATATTCCTCAAGCATGGCTAAGGTTTTAAAGGCAGCGGCAGATTGGATTGCATCTTCGGAGATGGAGCCTGCTTTTGGGGAGGTCCGAAGCTCCATACAGCCAGCTGGAGAGGACACTGTGCCTCCCACACCATGCACTTCTCGGGGTCTTTCTACAGCATCCTTCCCACAGACCAGAAAGAGCCCAGCTGGAAGGACAAGTCCTCACATGCCCCGTGTTTTCCTCTGGTGGGAACCATGCCCCTAATTTTTCCAAAGTGAAACATCAAGGCTGTCCGAAAGTGCGGGAGAACAGGAAGGTGGTAATGTATGGCGAGAACCCACGTGGTGTGAACAATTGTGTGCTGTGTTGGGACCTCGGTCAAATCACTCAAGGGTTCCATGTGTCAGTTTTTTCACCTGCACAATGCGAGAAGTGAGGAGGCTTGAACCTCATCGGGTTATCATGAGGAATCCACGAGGTAATGCGCGTAACGCATTCAGCTGGTACGTGGCCCATAATAATCACTCAGGGCCTGTCTTTACTGCTCCTGTCTGTTATAGGGCTAATAACCACCATCTCAGAGGGTTGTTGTGACGATTAAATGACAAAGCTCAGGTGAAAGACAGCACAGTGACGGGCACCCAGCAGACACGCAGCACGGGGCACTCGAGGTAAACATCAGCGGCTGTGTTCAAGTAGGTGCTTGACCAGGCCCCTGTCCACTCACACCTCCGCTCCTTCTCCGCTCCTCTCACGGCTCAGTATGGCAACAGTCACACTGGCCTCCTTCTGTTCCCCCAGGTGTCCAAGCCTATTCCCTCCTCACCTGTCCCTTGTATTTGCCCTCAGTGGTTCCTTCTCATACTCGGATCACAAGTCTAAAGCCATCTCTACAGAGAGACCACCTGGGCTCAAGAGACTACTGCCCCCATCGTGACCAATGTCTGTCTGATATGGTGCAACACACACTGACACTTCCTTACTTATTATTTCTCTCTTCTTCCATCAGACTGGAAGTTCCGTGAGAACTTGGATCTCTCTTGCCTATTGCTGTTCCTACTGTGCAGGACAATGTCTGGCATGGATTAGGTGCTCAAAACATACCTTGCCCAGCTTCAGCCTGTTGAGTGTCCATTGGGAGTCCCCTTGAGGGCTTTCATTTTGGAGTCACCATTTTGGAGCCTTGAGAATGCTCAGTGTTCTCTGGAATAGGCTACGTAGGAAACCTCAGAGCACTAGGCATTATGAATGTCAGGGAACAGTATCTCCTCAAAGAAAAACAAAGCTGAATTAGGGCTTGGGGAGACTGGGCTGAATAGAAGAGGGTGCTCTGTATTCCAGGAGGGAGGTGGTAGCAGCAAGATCCCTCTGGGGTGCCCAGCTTCCCAGGAAGATGGGAGACGAAGAACCACTTACTTTCTGAGGGTAAGTGCTGAGGATACAGCTGTGCACAGCCACATCGCAGGGTGCCCTCTGGCCAGGGGTCTGAGGTAGGGAGGGCTTTCTCAACAAGGTAGGGAGGTGGGAAAGAGGGATAAAGGCCCAGGCCATACCTGTGGAAGGGCGGTGCATGGACCCCAGCAGTGATTCAGTCTAGGAGATGTGGTGGCTTAGAGATAATCCAGAGGGTGTGGAAGAGGCAGGAGAGGAGGGGACAGTGGTGAGGTTGGCCTGAAATGGTCAAAACAGAAGGAGAAGGGAGAATAGGCTGAACCTCTGTGTCTAATAGGTGTAGGCAATCCATCCATCCATCCTCCATCCATCCATCCATTCACTCATCCAAATATTTATCTCTCCCTCTCCATGCCTTCCTTTCCACTTTCCCTCCCTCTTCTCTACCTCCATTTTTCCACTCCTGTCCATAAATCAGTCCAGGAGATAGTCACCTGCTAGTTGCTGGGGACACACAGTAATGCCCATAATCCAAACTCTCAGTGAACTCACAGTCAGCTTGGCAATTGCTGCTAGTGCAGAAGATACCTTTGTGAAAATTTTAAAGAGGTGCTTTTTTTTTTAAAGAAAAATGTGCTTTTAAAAAAATGTAATTCTGAAATTTAAGTGGGATTTTATTTTATTTTTTGTTTCTCAAAGTTTATTATTTTCTATTATCATTCAGTCCCCTTATAAGTTTGTGCAATGTTTCACCTGAACAATGGTATCCAACAGCCATGTCTGCCTGAGGGAACTTTCTAGAGCCCAGCATGCAGTCCTGGGGCTGCAGGCACACACACACCCACCTACCACCCCTGGATGCCCAGATACCATCCCTGGCCTCTACCTCCCAGCAGGCAACTGAGTCAAGGTCAGAGTCTGAAGCAGGGGAGCTGGGAGTGGAATTACATGTCCCAGAGCAATGGGCTGGCAAGAGAAGGGAGAGGCAATCGGAATAAGGAGCAGCTGCACACCTGGATGAGTCAGTGGAAGTGTAAGGGCCTCCTCTCCTGAGTGTGTGCAAGGCTGGCTCTGCCCACGGCGGGTTTATGTCCGAGGTGGCTCGTGGCTGCTGTCCCTGGCACCTGGAGCTGTGAGGTCTTGGGTCTGCGCACTGGCCAGCATGGTCTCAGAGAGTGCAGTGTTTGTCTGCATTTCAGGGGCTCTCCTCAGGTGTGGTGCCCTTGACCGGTGCAGCCTGAATGTCCACTGTTAGCAACCTTGTGACTAGCAGAGACATGTTCATATAAACAGCGTGACGATCTAAGACAGAGGTGAGCGCAGTCTTGAAAGGGCACATGGCGGGCGGTAGGAAGGATGATGCAGAGGGCCCCTTTATGTGCCAGAGCCGGGGCTTCTGGATTCAATAAAGAGCTCCTGAGATGCTCAGGGGGCACTCCTGCTCCTCTCTCATGCATTGTCTGGGCCCTGAATCAGTCCCACCTGCCTTTGTGTTCTGGTCCTGGCTTGTTGGGGTGAGGTCCTGGCTCTGGGCTAGCAGTCTCTTGAGGACTCTGGAAGGGCTCCTCCGCTCCTTGAGCCATATCGATGGACAGGAAGAGCCACATGGCTGCTCCTGTTCAGGCCCTGACACCTCAACCCCATTTGTCAGGGCTGGACAGGAGCGACAGCTTCTTAGCGCTGGGCCCAGGAGCACAGCAAGGTGGTAGCGGTGGGTCCTGTGTGTCTAGTGGGCATCTCTGCTGTCCTCTCCCAGCATGCTGCCCTGGGAGTGATCACAGCTTTTGGTGGGGCAGGGGGTGGGCACTGATGGTCTCGGGGCTGGAGTTGGGACAAGGTGGAATCAGTGGGGCGAGGAAAACGCTGTGATTTAACAACCCCCACGCGGTGGATTGTGCCGGCATTTGCATCAACCAGCACATCACAGAACAAGCCATTGAGGGCTTCTGGAGGCCTCCGTGTTTGATTTATAAAAGTTTACCGCGAAGAATTGATTGGGGCTGGCAGCAGATTGCTGCCGCTGGATTATCTTAATGTCTTCCTGGAGGAACTCCGGGCAGGTTATTCTTCTTGCTGATAAGAATCACGTATCTATTTATCCATCCGCCCAGGAATAAACATTCGACACTGCCAAGGAACATTGTCCTTGCTGAAGAGAAACCCGTCTCTCCTGAGATGTATGCCAGTTCTCTCTAAGTGACTTACCACAGGTCTTCCGGGGCCCCGGCTGTTGGTGGCACTCCTGACGCCTGCCTGCCCGGGGCAGCGCTTCCGTGAACAGCCCCCACCCCCGCCCTACGACTCTCTGCAGGGGACTCAGAGGGCTCCACAGCTGAGGGAAATGAAACTGCGTGAGTCCATTTTCTACCCACACATCATGGATCACTCTCTGTTTTCTAATGTTTTCAAACAAGTATTTCTACCCACATATGCACATATATTACGAGGAAGAGTGGAGTAGGGCAGAAAAACAAAACAAAATTCTTGCATTGTGAGACCAAGACCTGGGTTTAGAGCCTAGAAATATTCGCCCTAGTAGCTGTGTGCTCTTGGCCATTGTGGTAGCCAGAATAGTGCCTGCCCCCAAAGATGTCCACATTCTGATCCCTGACACCCATGACTGTGGGTGTCGCATGGCAGAGGGACGTCACGGAAGGGTCTCGAGATGAGGAGATTGTCTGGACGATCCAGGTGGGCCCAGTGTGATCACAAGGGTCCTGATCTGAGGGATGTGGAGTCAGAGAAGGATAGGTGACAGTGCAGGGGTGAGACAGGGCGTGTGTGGAGGGAGGGGGGAGAGGGAGAAGGATTGCTGAAGGATGTTACAGTGCCAGATTTGGAGGTGGCTGGAGGGCCCCAAGCCTGAGCCGAAGGGTGCAGGGGATCTCTAGAGGCTGGAAAAAGCAAGGAAAGGGGCTCCTCCCGAGAGCCTCTGGGGCAGTGTGGCCCTGGCCACGCCTTGATTTTAGCCCCGTGAAAGGCATTCAGACTCTGACCTCTGAAACTATAAGATAAAATACATTTGTATAGTTTTATGTCACTGAATTTGTGGTGCTTTGTTACAGCAGCAATGGGAAACGAATGGAGGCCTGCTGCTTTCCCCCTTAGCTCCAGTCAGCTCACTTGTCACGGGAGGAGGAGGCCAGCGAGGACCGCTCTCCCTGGGCCCAGTCGGCGGGGAAGGAAGCAGAGCAAGGACTCCAGCATTAGGCTCGAGGGACAGTTCTCGGACTGTCTGTGGGGAAGGTCCCCCCCCACCCATTTTTAATAAATCTCAATCCGTTGTGGATCAATACATTTAGAAAACACAATACAAATAATTTATTGGGAAAAAAACAAAATAAAATTACATATAAAATCCAAGCCCCATTTAAAAAACTTATTAAATTTAACAGCCATATCTTTCATTCTTTTGAGTAGTTCCTCAGGAAGTTTCCCATGCCTGCTCTCGTGTTCCAGACTGGCCTCCCTGTCTGTGAGTGGATGACGGACAGCTGGGAGCACCGGGCCGGCCCACGCTCCCCATCAATCACTGTCTGGAGGTGAGTCCAAGTCGTGGGCCAGGCCTGGGGAAGTCAGGTTGCATTACAAGACAAGGCAATGGCCAGATGGCAGTTTGCAGTGTGAACAGAGCTCTGCCAAGAAGGAAAGAGTGAGAAAGAGTGAAAAAGAGAAAAGAAGAAACAGCATGTTGAAAGGCATGGAGGTGTGGGGTGCCTCATACCTCGCATGTGAATTCCCCGGATGGTGTCTTTGCAGGAGAGCAGGCTGCAATTTGTCATGTTCTGGGAGCTTCTTAAGAGGAGCGTCCAACGTGTGGTGTTGCTGACGAGAACGTTACCTCCCTGCTTAGGGCCCCTCAGCAGCTTCCTTCTGCCCCTGGGATCCAGTGCCGGCTCTCAGTGGAGCTTCACTGTCTACTTTCACGTTTTTGAGTGCTCAGTGTCTGCGAGGCACCATGTGCAGCGCTTTCCGTTATCTCCCAGAATCCGTACAGTGTCTCTGTGCATCAGCTCGCCCAGGTTCTCCACGGGGAATGTGCTGAGCTCGAGAGGGTGGCAGGATGGTAAAGACTTGGCTCTGGGTGGGAATGCCTGGGACTGAGTCCCCGCCCTGCTCACCTGCTGTGCGACCGTGAGCAAGCTCCTTACCTTTTCAGGTTCCAGGTTTCACACCTGTGAACTGAAGGGCTGAGAGCCGAGGGCCCCATCCCACATTTTCTGGGCGGTGCATCAGGACCCTTGGATGACCCGAGGGGATAACAGCCTTATTTCTTCTTTTTATTGGCAGCATTAATCCAATTTTATTTTATTAATAAAATTTAAATTGTGGTGAAATACCCATAAGGTAAAACAGCTTTGCCATTTTTAAGTGTACCATTCAGCAGTGAGGCCTATCAAGTAGCAGGGATGGGCGAGCAGACGATAAGGAAATAGTGATGTTGTGTGAAGACAACCAATCAGGCATTGCATTGACACCTTGAGACAGTAATGCCAGGTGAGAAGCACATTCTAGGCAGAGGGAAGGGCTGGGGCAAAGGTGGGCGCAGGAGGGGCCGACGGGGCCTGGCCTGGGGAGCGGGGTAGGGCTGGGGGGTCTGCAGTGAGACTGGAGAGCTGGGCTGGAGCCCCGAACAGGCAGGGACTGTGGGCCATGAGGAGGGGCTTAGAGTTATCCCAGGAGGGAAGAAAAGTCTTTGGAGGGTCTCGAGTGGGGAAACATTGTGATCTGGTTTATGATGAACGATGTCCACCATTGCGGTTGTCCTGTGAGAGCCGATGGTGGCCTGGACAGACGTGGTGGCAGAGAGGAGGGACAGGCACTGGAGGGACATGTGAGAGGAACTGCGGGCAAACGCTGGGGGAGGCATACAAAAGAAGAAATGGGTTCTAGGAAGATGCCCTGCTCTTGTAGGACGCAGAGCTCCCACTGTCTCCGAGGTCAGCAGAGGCCTGGGAATGGTTGGCAATGACACCTGCCCCAGAGGAGCTGATAGATTTTGGTCTGAGGCCTCTCCTGGCCTTTCCCTTCGATTCCTCAGAGCCCTGGGCTAAAACCCTCTAATCTCTGCCTTACTTGGCCCACTAGGTGGACCAGAGCCATCTCTGGAGGCACGTCAGATTACTAAGGAAACTCAGGGTTATCGTCTGCCTCTCTTCTCTTCAGTCCTGCGTACAATTCAGGACACCCCTGCCGCTCCAGGCAAACATGCCTCTCAGTCGCTGGGCCTCTCAGGTGCTGGAAAGAGGCAGGTCACTGCATGCCTCTGGGCAAGCGTGGCCAGGCAGAGAACGGCCCATTTGACACCGTCTCCCCGACCTGCATCCTGCTGCTCACACTGGGCCCCTGTTCCTGCTGCTCTCTGTGCCTGAAGGCCTTTGCCCTCTTCCGAGAACTAACCCTCTCATCCTGGGAGCTTTCTGACAGCCCCTCGCGCCCCAGGCTTCTCCTCTCTGCCCACAGTCTCCTGGTTGAAGTTAGTTGTCCTTTTACGTGAGGGTCACCCCTGATGAACAAGCAGGGAAATGGATCCATTGCTGGCCACGGCAAGCGTGGGCCGGCTGTAGAAGACGGACTTTTCCTGGGGAGTCTGGCTTGTCTTCCACAAGTGATGTTTTCACACACCAGCAGAACAAAGATAGTAGATTCCAGCTCTATCGTCGTTTCCCTGGATAGGAAGGCCTTGTTATGAGTTAAGGTTGTAAATGAGGTGCTATGACTGTTTCTTCGATAAAAGAGCAGAATTTGCTTGAACTTAGGCGGTACGTATTCTACTTTTACAACATGTTTGGCATTACGTTCAAAGCAAAATACATCAGATCTTCTGTAATACAGGCTTGGTGTTGGGCTAACGTTCAAACGCGCTCCCACTAATGGGAAAAAGTCTGGAGGCTTTAATCACAGCTTGCGATTCAGCCTGACTGACAATGTTTCCATTTTTCACCATCCCCGTTTTTCTTGTGGAATGAATGACTCCTTTTTTCCCTTTGCTCCTGTAATGGGAAATGTTCTCATTGTGGAGGGAAGTCTCTACAAGCAGCCTATTAAGGAGTAAAATGTGACTTCTGTGCCTGAGTGGAATTATCATCCCCAGGAAGCATCAGCTTGTTAGCTGCACAACACAGGAGTGGGTTTTCCCAAGCTGCTGAGCTTGGAGGCAATTTGTTCCTCATCTGGGGAGACATGCATTCAACATCATTGCCCTTCCTCTCCTCCCACGAACCTTGGTCTGCATGTTAGTGGGGCCTCTTCGGACTGCCAGCTCTGGGAACTTCAGTCCATCGGCTTCAAGTGAAAAAGAACTTGGTTAGAAGAATCTCAGGGTGTGTTGCAAAATCTAGCCTCAAAGACAAAGTCAAGTGGTGGAGCACAGCTGGCCTGCAGTGCTATCTCAAGCTGGGTGTCTTTACTCTCTGTCCCCCACTCATGCGTCTCTCTTTGTCCTTTTATCTTCTCCTACTCCAGCCTTCTCCTTTCCCCAGTTCTCATGGTGGGACACGGTCACCACTACCGGCTCCCAAAGTGACATGCTACAGACCTGCCTCCCAGAAAGGGCCTCCCCTCTTCCCCAAATGCAATGCCTTCCCCGGACAATTCACAATAAGCAGGGGGTGGGTTGCATCATCACACGGAGCTTCTGCTACAACCCTATGGATGGGGCGAGGAAGGGTCGATAGGAGGAAGATAATCTAAGAAGCGTCCATTACATTGCTGGCAAGAGCCCAGGTTCACCCCACAAATGGATGGCAAGCTCTGCAACTCCTGTGATGTTGGAATTCGTGTTCTGACAGGGAGGTCTGTAAGCACTCACTCAGGAAAAGGGGCCGTGAGGGACAGACGGCAGGAATTCCTGCTACCACGCAGAGCTGTGACCAGACGGAAGTCCCAGACACTTGTTGCCTCATTCTCAGGGCTTGTGCTACTGACTCAGTGTTGGGGGCCCAGCCCTCCTCCCAAACTGGGTTCCCGTTTTCCACCTCAGACCAACTGCTCACTGCGTCACGTCCACAACAAATCAGGAGCTTCCAGCCACGGCGATGAAGCTGATGTCTCTCAAAAACAGTTTTCTGTGCATTGTCTCCCAGCCTCCTGACAACCTTACGGTTGAGCAATTGTCCAAATTCACACAGGTAGGAAGAAGGGAGCTGGGATTGGCATTCACATATTTCTAGATCTAAAGACTATTTATTTCCTCCATCCAGCCACACATCTCAAGACCAGGTTGTCAGTAAGGAGAAAACAGAGAAACAATGAACAGAAAAATGGTGCGTATTTTCTGCATCTGAGAAAGGATGTAGAAATGCATGGGTGAACCAGATAGCCACCGGGATTCTCGACCACTGGGAGCACAGATTGGCTTAGAACCCTGATCTATGCCTTGTGGAAGCTCATAGCCCTCTTTTAAATATTGCAAATTTCCAAGGGGCTCATGTGCCCATCGTTCCCTTGTTGCTCATGTTCCTGGGCTGTGAGCGCCTACTCCATGACCCAGACACCAAAACTTTCATTTTCTTAGGTAATGGCCCTGACCCTAAGTAAAACTGATGCACACAAGGTTTTCCATGAACGTGAATGCAATAGGCTTCCTGGATGATTTGGAGGTGGGTAGAAGATAGATTTCTATCCAATAATACAGGTAGGTTTGACATTAGTCCCTCCCACACTTACATTATGTCACGGTCATCATATCCAGGTACATTTACACTCACTCTTTACCCTATAGGGTCCCCTAAACTCTTACCCACAGAAGGGCCCTCTCGAGTTATGGGGTAAAACGCAAGTTCTTCTCATTATCTCGTGCTTAAGAGCTGTTGGTTGCAAATTCTCTCACTTTTCTCGGTCCTTCCTTCAGTTCTGGGGGGAACTAGAGCCTCCACTCATGGAAAGCTTCCCTCCCCTCTCTGCCCCGCTGGCTGCTGTCTGCATTCGCCCAAGTCCAGCCTCTTCTGTCCACCTGGAGCTGTAGCCAGAGTGCAGCTGCTCACATTAGTATCTGCTGTTGGAAGTCATCTTTCTCTGACAAGCTTGGCCCTCTGTGCCCAGAGCGTCCGAAGCAGCTGCCGTGAGTAGAGAGGGCAGGCATTTCCTGTAGGTAGAGCAGCCCAGGTGGTGGCGGAGCTGGGCACAGGTGCACAGGGGCCAGCAGGGAGTCAGGCAGAAGGCGCAGGTGCAATGTGTCAGGGGGAGTGAAATGATGATGCACAGCTCCGCCAGCCTCGGAGAGGGCTCAAGGTCTGCACAGGGGCCAGGGGAGGACTTGTCTTTATGTCTTGGGCTATGTGTGGCAGGTAGGGGCTGGTCCTTAAACATTTCTTCGTCTCAGCTCTAAGCATTGTGTCTGCTTCCTAGAGGCAAGTGGTAAACCTGTGCTGATGAATGAGTAAGTACGGGAACAGGTTTTGTCAACTGTGGAAGGGACTCGGTGTTAGAGGGTAGGTGGACCCAAGAGGCCATTCTATAATCACTGAAACCCCACTCTGTAGACATCCACATTGATGTCAGCTCTGAACTTCAGAGAGGCCAGTCCCTGCTACCCCCCCAGGTCGTCCCTGGGGGCTCTCATCAACAGGAGACATGGGACTGGGGCTAGTGAGGCCCACCAGCCTTCAAGCCCCCTGAAGGAGGAGTTAGCCCATGTCAGCCATCATATTTCAGGCCCCAGCACACCCTAGGAAGACTTTAAGATTTGATGAAATGTACCCCAAAGGAAACCCTTCCGCACAGAGGTCATTCTGGCCACGAGATGGCGCCATTGTTCCAGCCAAAAACCACAGAGCCATTTGGGAAACCGCATTGCTTGGAACTTGGAGTTGAGCGCAAACTCCTCCAAGCCTACCTGTGCAGCTCTGATCTCAATGCAACGATATAGGCTAATCCCATAGCAAGGGAATTAATAACACCACTGTAGCTATTCTGAACTGAGAAAATCTGTTTCAGAAAGCAAATTCCAAGACCATTCCACCTCTCAGCTGGTTAAAAAGGGCCCAGCTTGTTGGTAGGGGCAGTTTCTGCACAAACCGGTGAATCAGTTTGCAGGCTGAGCTTCTCCCATCTGGGGTGCAGATTCACAGAGCTGCAGAGCTCACCGAGCACACCAGCTCCTGGGTGCCATCGTGGTGGCCGTCACAGACGCAACTGGGGACAAATAGAGGGAAGGTCCTCAACCTAAACTCCCATTACTCCTTCCCTTTGCATGAAGCTCTCAGCACAGGATACATGTCTACTCCTCACTGCATGCTCACGTCCTACCCTTTCTTCAAGGTCCAATTCCCAAAGAAGCCTTCTGTGGGCCTCCTGCCTCAAGAATTGAGACCTTCTCTGAATTATGGAAGCTCTTCTGACTCAATGAGCACTAAGAAATATGACTATCAGTCACCTTTTTTTCTGGATCTGTCGGTTCTTGATCCCACACTGAGGTGGCAATTCCCTTACGGGTACACGCCATACCTTGAACTTATTGTTACCTGCACACGGTAAGCACTCAGTCGATTTTCGCCAGTCTCCAAAAGCGAATAAAACATTGCTCCCCTATTCAAAGGGCTGAGAGATAGGAAAATGTAAAGGGAGAGATTTCTGTGGGTCATTACTCTTGTTCTCAGATAGCTACGGATTATGGTCTTAGAGCATAATTTAGAAACGAGCAGTGTGGCTTTGTATTAATGTTATTATAAATAACATTAAGAACGGGGCATTCACCGAGTGTCTCCTATGTAGCAGTCACTGTACTGTGCATTTTACGTGTGCATGTCATTTAGTTTCCCCAAACACTCCTGGGGGCATCATTTCCACTTTCCAAGTGGAAAACAGAAGGCCCGGGAAACTGAAGTTGCCCGTTCAAGTTTCTAAGTTAGTGCTGGCCAAGCTCTGGGGTTGACTGTAGGGCTAGAAGACCCAGGCCACTTTCCCGGGCCCCTGCCCACAGGGACCAGGTCCCACAGTCCCTCTGGGACTCACAGAGACTCGTGGTGGGGCCTTGCATAACTACACTTAGTCAGACTGCCTCTCGGAGGGCTCGGCGGCACAGGGCCTGATGGATGG
>PVJI01023619.1:0-23242 GCA_004026765.1 Micronycteris hirsuta
GGGGGGTGGGGGGGGAAGAACTTCAGAACACATCATCGGCAGAAGTGTACCCGAGAACACGCCCCACCACAGAGGGCAGGCGCCCATGCAGGGTCTCCCGCACGTCCCACTCAGCGGGCCGCCCAGCGCCCACACCGGACAGAACCACACAGCCAGCCGGTGCCCAGCGCTGGACCCCATCTGAGGTCGCCGGAGGTCGCCCCGTGACCAGGTCTGCTGCTTCAGGGACTGCCGCTGAGTCGGCAAGCGGACACGCCGCACTTCCCCTTGTTTCACGCTCATAGGATCCGGGAGCGTTTTCACTCCTAAAACTTCATTTTGTGTGAACCCGGAGCTGGCCCTGACGATGTCCAGACCAGCCCCTCCGCCTCCCAGGCGCTGGGGCCCTGGCCACGCTGAACAGGCGAGGGCACCAGCATTCAGACCCAGCTTCTCCCAGAACTTGCTCGAGCCGCAGCGGCCCAGCCTGTCTGAAGGCCCAGGCGCCCCACGAACTGACCCCACCAGTCCGGCATGAACGCACTAAGTAAGAGAGCCGCGGAACCTACGTTGGCAAACGCCACCCACTGGGTCTAACAGTGAAACAGACCTGTGTGTGTGTGTGTGTCTCTCTCTCTCACACACCACAAGCGGCATTAGGATCCGTGGCTTAGCCGAACAACACAGGAGCTAAGTAATACCAGGAGCCACTGCTTACGGGATGCTCAGCCCCGGCTGCCATTCCAAGCGCTCCGCTTACACCAGTCCGCTGGTCTGAGCCTCAGGACAACCGTCTCAGCACCGCTGTCCCCCGACGGACAGGTGAGGAAGCCGAGGCACAGAGATACTCGGGTCGCCCAGGATGGGCAGAGTCAGGGCTCCACCCCAGACGGACCAGCTCCTGAGCGGACACCCCTGAACACAGACGTTTGAGAAGTGGAACAAAACAGCTCTGGAGGCCAAGCTGAAGACGGAAGCCTTTGAGTAAAGGAGGAGGATTTCTGGAAGCATCACAGTCCTTATATGAAATTTAAATGGCCTCTCAGAAGCCACAACCCTCTCTGAGGTGGCAGCAGCCACCATCCCCAGGCGTCACCTCGGTCCCTCATTTGGTCTTTCTTCCCTTCAGTACAGCACTTCCTGGCGCCCTGCCTGGAGGCACCCAGGAGGACAGTGCATCATCGTACCGAGCCATCGGGGCTATGACGGGGAAGAAGGGCACTTCCTTCATGGGGAACAGGGAAGTCAATTGTTCTCAAGGCCATTTCTGGGTAAAGGTCTCCAAGAGCCCAGCCCCAGCTCCCAGCCATCTCTCTGGCTGCAGCCCGCTGAGCCCAAGCATCCGGTCAGCGGAGGGCACCTGTCGTCAGGACAAAGCACACACCAAAAAGAGGCCACACTGAATTCCGGCTGAGGCCACGGCTGCCTCTTGCCTTGAGCCCACCACATTGCATTCCAAGGCCGGCAGCCATATGTGAGGGAGCAGACCCTCGGGCCAACTGCCCTGGGTGAAACCACGCTCACGGGAAAGTCACAGGCAGGGAGAAGTCCAGCCGCTGCCGCCACCTCCAGGCTGGAAACGCACAAGGACAGGGCACGAGGGAGGACCCGGCCCCTCCACCCAGATCAGAGCAGACGCGGCCGCGACCAGGACAAGACCAGGGCACGTCCCCAGCTCCGTTCACCGGGACCAGGTCCACACTTTCATCAAACACTGCAAATTACATCTTCACAAATGACTCGTAAGGTCCCTTTTAACAGAGAAACGTTTTTTTTCCATCTTGACCCAGATACTAAATACAGCGTCATTGACCGAGCTCCACGGAAGGTTCTCTCAGTGCCGGCCCGGGGGTGAGACACTCACTCACAAGGACGTGTCACATGAAAAAGTCAGGGGGCAGCTCATTACCAGGAGCATTTAGGCAGCAGTGCCCGTCTGAGGACTCAGGACACACAGGGAATTTTCCCTGAGCTCTTTAAACTAGGTCAGGCTCTGCCTGATGCGTGCAACGGCCCAGGGTGGGAAACAGGAGGTCTCCAGGGCTGCCCAGGCCACGACTCCCCCGCCGGTGGCACTGGGCCCCTGGCCTGCAGCAGGGCAGGGACACCACCCACCCGTCCATGTCGCCCCTCCGTGGTCTGGCAGTGCTGGGCAATGGGAGGGGCTCAGAAACCACGCCTTCCCAGAGTGCCACGCACAATCAGCAAAATGAGAATATAGTTGAAAGGTTTCTGGGCAGGAAGTGTCAAAGAATGAGTTATCTGGAAGGCAACCAAGGAAATGAAAGCGCTCTGGGCTCTGAACCTAACTGCCCAGCGCCCCTCAAAGGCTCCAGGGCAGGCAAGTCCACCTCGCAGACACAGAGCCCCGTCTTCCCCTCCCCCCTCCAGCATCCGCACGCCTTCATCCCCGGCCACGTCCTCACGCACAGCAAACCCGGAGGAGGGGGCCCGCAGAGGGAACTGGCTTCCTTGGTAAAGTGGCAGGTCTGACACAGTCTGTGACGTTCCAAAGCCAGCAACTCTGGCAAAGGCTCCTTTCACAAACCAGGCTGAGCACTGGCAGCTGAGACTGCGACCTTGACCTTGACCTTGACCACAGGCTATTTCATTGCTTATTTTGCAGATGGGCAATGGGCAAGATGACTGCTGGGACCAAGGGGCAAAGGGGGTCCTTAAAAATCTGCGTCGCAGAAGATGCTTCTTGGACTTCATCAGAACCACTCTGGAACATGGCAGAGGGCGCGCTCATGGGCCAAGGCAGGTGGCCTTGCTGGGGCTCTGGGCACCTGGGCACCTGGAGGGGCGGCAGGCCACAGGGCATGCCCCACTGCAGCCTCATCGACCAGGAGCTCAGGGGTACCCAGCCCCAAAACCTCCAGAGAGGAAACCAAGTCCCTGCTACTGGGGAGGTTTCTGAGAACTCCGTCCCACCAGCCATCTGGCGAGGGCTCAGGGCTACTAGGATGCTTAGCCCCAGGTCACCAGCGTCACTGGCGAGGGTGCCCCTCCTGCTGGGGTGGGGGACATCCCAGGGCTGCCACAGAGTCTGTAGGTCACTCTGGGGGGAGGGGGCCGCAGGAGGCAGAGAGTGGGAGCACAGAGCCCGGGGGGCATCCCCCTGTCTCTCTACACAACCCCACCCCACCCCACGTCCCCACCCACTGTGCCGCTGGCTCCTGCCACCCGGGCCTGCACACCTGGACCCGTCAGCTGCTCCTCAGCACTGGGCTCGGGGAGTGGGGGAGGGGTGGGGAAGCTGCGGGACGGGGGTGCGGGGAGTGGGGGGCAGCCAGGAACCCCTCTCGCAGGCTGCACCACAGCTAAACATTTGCGAGCCTTTCTTTTCTTCCCCAACATTGCTGGAGAGAAATAAAAATGAATAAAAACTAAAAATGTGAACATTCTCTATACAGCCCTAGTAGAAAGAAGTGCTGACGACGGAGCAGGTCTCACTTTTGGATAGAAGTGTATTGAATGAAGGACCGAAAACGAGCGCAATTGCACCCCAGGCCAGGGGTCGGGGGCCTCCTTCCTCCGGGCAGGCGGACCCCACGAGGCTGCTGGCAGGGCTGCAGAGGACTGCCTTGCGGCGTCTTCCCACGAGAGCCGCCGCGCACCCCGCTGGAGGTGGCAGAAGCAGGAAGCGCGGCAGCATTCCTGCAAGGTGGGGCGAGCGGCAGGTGCAGCCTCCAGCCATTTGTCTTCTCGGCTTCCACTCGCTGGGAATACTTACCCTTCACTGCTGCCCACTGCACGGCTCTTAGGGGCTCCTCGGAGCCCCCGGGTTTCTCCTGTTAGTCATTTTTTTCTTGTTACTGTCCTTGTTGAATTAAACAAAGAGTTTTAATTCCAGGCAAGACCTGTGAGCAATTCTCACCCCCCATGTCCACCCTCAGTCTACCTTCTCTTAACAAGTCAAGTCAATTTTCCGGTGCTGAACTCCATGGACTAACAACGCTATAAGCCGGGTAAAAATTAAGTGCTGGGTTTCACCGCAGGAAAATACCTTGCATTTATCTTCTGCCTGATTCCTTTATTATTTCATTGAACTCCCAGGGACCCTAACCTCACTGTTGCAATATTTATTTACATACTGATTTTTAGGGTATTCCAGGGAGAGAGTGAGTGTGTCCGGGTGGGAATGGGGTGACCTGGAGAGCGACCTGCCACTTATCTGCCGGCTTGTCCCTCTGGTTTCGGAGGTTAGTTCTGTGTTGACGACATATACTGACACAGGAGCATTACCTTGCTCACACCGTTATGGGATGTCACCGTGGAGCAGGGGAAGGACATGCATCTGAGATGCCGGTGTTCACTGCCCGGCCCAGCCACCAGCAGGCCCCACACACTGCAAAGATGGACAGACGGCCAGCCTGCGACCCTTCCCACTCCTCTAAGCTGTCCCTGTGGAGTTCTGCCTCCGAAATGACATCAGGATGACGACTCGGGCCTCCTGGCTTTAAATGCGGGTGTCGAGTCCTGCCCACCTCACCACCCGGGCCACGGCCCTGTGCAAACCGGCGTGGCAGGCGGAATCCCACAGCGAGCTGCCCAGCAGCTGGGTCAGCAGCGTCTGCCACACCAGCCTGACAAATAAAACTGTCCAACACCGTGCGTCCCTGAGCTTCTGCACAGCTCTTCAGATTGCATCGGTCCCTCCCACCGTAGACACGTGACCCGTTCCCCTCCTGGTCGCACAGGTTTCTTTCCACTGCTCTCCTCACAGGCACACGCGTGCATCTGACACGCCAGGTGTCCTTCCCAACTACTGATTCCCTAAAGCAACCAGGAAGGGGGTGACTCGGGACCACTTTGCGCCTTGTCGTCTCCGAACGCTCCGTACATCGGGGAGGTGGCCTCACCGTTCGGGACCCAGGGTGGTTCTAGCACGACGTCTGGCCCGTGCCCGGTGCCCGGCGCACGGTGCCCGGTGCCCAGTGCCTGGCACTCATTTCCAGCCGGAACCCCAAGTACTGAAAGAGCCTCTAGTGCTGTTCTCTCGGACCCTGTCTTCCACGTGGACGTCCCCGAGAGCCGATCGCTGTTTCATTCCCAAATCTCTCCTGCCCCGACTCTTCCTTGCTCCCCAACCAGCCCTACCTTCTGAGAGCCTCCCGATCAACACCAGCGGCCTGGGGTCGGGGACTCCACCGAGGCTCTGCTTCCTCTGAGCCCTACACAGCCGGGACTCACCTCCAAAGGACAGGACTGTCCCCCACCAACCCCCTCAATCTGTGCAGTGATGCAAATTAAATAAAAACTGTAGTCTACGAGGCCGGTAGTACTCTCTAAGCACATGCACAAATACATCAAAGAATAAACAAAGCCATCGCCTGCTGTCCCTCCTCACTGTCTTTTTCCCCCAGTGTCTGAGGTAGGTGGCTTCTTTTAGGTTTCATCAAGCTAAAACATTGAATTAATTTCCAGTTTTCAATTTAATTGTGATTCATTGAAGTAGCCACTGAATTTAAAAAAAAAAAAACTTGCAAAAGAACTAGACCTTTCCCACCCGATCACTGTCCAGGCGAGGTCCCTGACACCTGATGTCACAGGCCGATTTATTTTAAAGTCTGAATAAATATCGAGTCACTTCTGGCCGCGGCGGAGGTGAGCGACCGGGGCGGAGCGCCCAAGACAAACACCGCCACAGAGACGCTCTGTGTCTCGAACACGAAGGGGCGGCGTTTGGGGCTGTTTGTTTTCCTGGCCTGAAATGCCCTCTGTCTTCCTCCACATCCTGCTCATCTGTCACGGCTTCATTCACGTGCCCCCTTCTCTGCAGTCGTTCTTGCCAAGGCCGGCTCTCCTGAATCCCTCCCCCCAACCCTAACGCCACTTCCAGTCCTTCAGGTTAGCATTTCATCACAAGGCTGTCTGGTTGAGCCTCGTGGTTTCCAGCAGGTTATTCTGGTCTCCCCGCGAGCTCGTGGTGGGCAGGGCCCATGTCTTCCTGACTTTCTCTTCTTCTGTGTCCTGCCCAAGAGGAGCAGGTGGAGGCCGAACACCAGGAGGGGCTTCGACGTCCTGGACGACGGGTTCCTTCGCTCCTCCGCCGACGCCCGTCTCTCGGCAGCCCGTCTGCAGCCGAGCAGGAATCCGCCACTGCTGCCGGGGAAGGCATCCTACCCTGACCTCGCACCTTCCCGCAGGGTTCTAGCTGAGACATTTAAGGGTGGGGAAGTGAGCAGCAGTTACCTGCCAGGCATTGTCCCACCCGCCTGAAGACACAGAATAAGATACAGGGCGCAGGGCTGGGGGAGAAGCGGAAAATGCAGGTGCAGCCCAGAGGAAAAGAGAATGTGTGTCGGGGGTGGGGCCATGGTGGCGGGGGGGGGGGGGGCAGCGGCAGAAAGCCCCCCCATTTGTGGAGCCAACCAGACCAGCACTCCAACCGTGGCTCTGTCATCTGCTGACATGTGACCTCAGGCACGACAGAGCTCTATGGCTGTGACGTCTGGTCCTGGCACAACCCGGAGCTCGTCACAAACTGAGGCTCAGGCCACAGCCGAGACACCTACATTTTGTCAAGTGCCCCAGTGACGCGCATGCATGGCGGGGAGGGAGAAGCCTGCTTTCGGGATGATGGTCACTGCGACTCTCCTGCCCCCACCCCGATCCCCACCCCCGCCCAGCATGCGATTCTCAAAGCAAACAGAGCCTCCCGTTCTTTCGCTCTGGGAGAACGAGGGCTCCACCGTGTGTCACTCAGCGCAGGCTCGATGGGAGGGGCTGAGCTATTCTGCGCCTCCCCTCTCCCAGACCACAGTGGCCAGTGCGCGAATGCACACATGGCCTAAGGCTCAGGCCAGGAAAGGTCAGTAGACAAAGCCAGGGCTGGCGTTTGATCCCCCCCGAAAGCCCACTGGCTCGTTCTCTCCCGAGATGAGGAGAAGAGATGTTGGGGTTGTTGCTGCTACGTACCACCTTTTAGAGGGTACTGACTTGTCACTCCAGTGACCCACCTCATGCCTACTTGGGACCTGGAAATGAACATTGCCCAGGTAAGGAGAGCCATGAAGGGACACCGACCCCTCGCGGTGATCTTCGAGCCGGGCTGGTGGAAGAAACTATTTAACGCATGACCCACCAAGTTCCCTGTTTGCTTCCGTCAGTTTGGCTGGGTTTTCTGACACTTGAGAATAAATGAGGTGGCATGTCTAACGTGTCCCTAACTCTGCCTCGTCACACGGAGTTGCCACGAGGAGACTGTGACTGTGGCCACGGGCCTGCAGTGACTGCTACGGCAGGTGAACTTGCCCTTGAGGTATTTGTAGACTTTCAGTGGCTTCAATTTAATGTAGACAAAGAAGAAAAACCTCGAGACGAATGTATTGAACTTTGACCAATCTGGACAAAACTGGGTGTCCTAGGTTATTTTCCTTTGCAGAAGACAATTGGGAAGGTTATAAAAATAGAGGGTATGAAGGAGACTGAGCACAAACACCTGCCTGTCCTAAGATTAGTTGGTCCCAGGGCAGAGAATGCTCCTGCCTTCTCCTCGTGTTCCTTCCAGCAGCTTCTCTCACTGTCCACCTGAGACCAGAGATGGCTCTCTGGCTGATGTTTTGGGAAACATCAAGCTTGGTGTTGCTCTGGACAAGCTTGGTTCAGTTCTGCCCTTCTTCTTTCGATCTCTTTCCAAAGGACAGGAGGTCTTTCTGCTGCTCGGGGCTGTTGGCCCCACCTGGGGTCAACTCCATCCGTCAGCATCCTCCTGCCCCCGGCTGGTGCTGCAAGCACTGGGTGGCTAGGTCATCCTCAGCTGACCTCAGTACGAAAGGCCCCTTGGCCCCCCCACACGCCGAGCCACATCCTTCACCTTTACTCACTGCCTTAGTGCTCAGCATGTTCAAAAGCCAGGCCAGGAAGAGGGGCACTCCTTCTGGGAGACCCGTGAGAGCTGCAGGGGTCAGGATGGACTGGAGGGCTGAGACAACTGGGGCCCCCGCTGAAGGCGGCGGCGGTGCCAGTGTGGTGACAGTGACAAGCAGAGCAAGGAAAGACGGGCACGCGGGAGAAAGTGAGGAGGAGGCGCCGCAGGAACTGGCGTCTGATGACCGGCAGGCCAGAGGGAGGCTGTGAGCGGGGAGGCATGGGGCAGGGCTCGGTTGAGGGGCCATAGGAAAGCCCCACTGGGGCTGTTGGACCTGGAACTATTGGGGCTGAGGGTCAGGGGAGAGGGACAGGAACTGCCTGGAAATGAAAGCTGAGACGTAGAGTCGCCGATGAAACCCAGCAGGACAGAGTGCGGAGAACAAGGAGACGTGCAGACAGGGCGGGAGCAAGAGGGCGGCAGGGTTTGGGAGGCTGGAGGAGAGGAAGCAGTGGTGGGGGAGAGGGACGCGCAGGACAGGTCAGAGAGCCAGAAGCGGGGGCAGGGCGGGCAGTTTTGTGCAGGAAGAGGCCCTAGAAGTGTTCAGAATAAATAAACAAGTACACTCCAGGGCAGGGCCCGGAGAAGGTCTGGGTGCACCCCTGGGGCAGGGCAAAAGCCAGGCCGCAGGACGCAAAGGCCCAGCCATCTCATGGGGGGCAGCGTCTCCTCCACACGCAGGAGCCCCGAGTTCGAGGCCACTCAGGAGCTACTCTGGCACAGGGAGCTGGGCCAGAAAAGACGCCCAGGTGACTTCGCCACCAGCTGGGATGCTGTGTAAGGGTAGCCAAGACAATGCAGGTCAAAGTCACGGAACATCGCAAACCGACTGGACAGAAGTCAGGCCGCTGTCAGACCAGGAGACCACCCGGTCCGGCCAGCTCCCGGCAGCTCTGGCGGCCCTGCCAGCGGCCCTTTCCAGACACCGAGGCTGAGGGGAGCCCAGGAGATGACTGCTGTCCCAAAGCCGCGCCTCTGTCCACATCTAGTTGGAAGGGGGCGGCGGAGGCTGCATGAAAGGAACCGCAGAGACTAAAAGAAAAAAATTCTGTGATGAGCTGCATTCAAATTGCCTGCTGAGGGAAGAAATCAATGCAGACCGCTGAGGTCAAAGAACGAACGGGGGACAAGGCTCTGCCTTTGCAGCCCTGGGTTTTCACTCTGGCCACTCCTTACGACTTCTCTGTGGAGGTGACGTTGATTCCACCGTACGAAGCAGCCAGGCTGGTGTGTCCCGGCCGCCGGACCTTGGGGAACACTGTCTGCCTGCCTCAGTGGGCTGCCTGGGCCATTAGCAATGGGACTGTCCTGCTGCACGAGGCGGGCACTGCCTCTTGCTCGGTCAGTCCCCACCTACCACCTGACAGCCCTCTGCTGTGTGACATCCAAGAAGAGAAAATTCCCCGCTGGGTGACGAAGAGTCAGAATCCTACTGAATCATTTCTCCCATGGACAGGGTATTTTTCCAATGGGAGGTCAAGCCACAGAAATATTTTCCACACAGTATCTTACCACTGAAAACCACATTACACTCCCGTTCCGCAGCCTATCACCCTCCCCACAGGCACGAAGGCAGGAGAGTGGGAGACTTCAGACCTTCTGAAACGAAGCTCCGTGGGACAGGGGTATTGTTGAAAGCGATCCGAAAGGACCGGCTTCCCAAAAGCACCTCAGGAGGAAATAAGCGTTCCAGCACCGCAGTCTTTCTAACACGATTGGGCTGAACACGCAGACATTCTCGTTTCAGTTTAGAACCCATCCCACTGTTCAGCACCACAGACACGATGAGAAAAGGACTCGGCTTTCAGTGAACTGAAAAGAAAACCTCCCGGCGCGTGCATGTCGCCTTGTTATTCAGCTCATGCACAGCGATCGCTTGTGCTCAATAAATGCACATTAAACCTTTCGCTGGTCCTAATTACTCAGCTGAAAGCAAACTTTTACACAAAGTCTTTATTATGAAAATATGATCACACTCTTCCCAGCTAAACTAACTGGGCTCTGTTTGCAGATTTTCAGCGTTACACAGAACATATTCTCAGTCATCACTGAGAGGCCAAGCAAACACACTTCTGACGTGGTCGACACTCGGAGACCTGCCGCCCAGCCCTCAGCAGCTCGGGTGGCGGTTTTAAACTCCATCTGTGCCCAGAAATGGGGCGGGGGCACCTCGGTGGAGGTGCTGCAGGCTTTCCTGGTGCTCCACACTTAGCTGAGGCCGTGCCCCTGGGGGTTCTGGGGGCCCAGAAAGGAGCGGGTCATGGGCTCCCTGGCGATGCCGCAGACACCCAGCTGCGCCCCCCATGGGCTGTTACATCGAATAATTCAGCGTGAGAGAGAAGCCATTGCCCTCTTTCCCTGATGTGCGTGTACACACGGACCACTCCCTCACAGCTGCCCTGCCTCTCACCGCTGTCACCATCAGCTCCCCCTTGCCCATCGCAGGGGAAGAATCTCGTCAGCAAAATAGAAGCAGCCGTTCACTCTTTCTGCCACTTGTCGTGGAAGCCCAGCGTCTCAGCTCAGCCCGGCAGGGCCACCTGCACCGCCTCCTTACAAACTTGCCTGAACGTAAGGGAGTTTTTTCCCTTGCTAAGAAAGAGGTGCGGATGGCATTTTGATGAGCACCACTTCACTGTCATGATCATAGTCACACTTCAGAGGGGCTGTGGTTGCACGTGTGGTAAGAAGTATCTTCCAGGAATGCAGAGATAAAGAAATTACTGTAGCAGTAGATGATGGAATACTATGCAGCCGTGAAAAAGGAGCCCCTCCCTTTGCGACAACGTAGGTGACCCTAGCTTCCAGCTACATGGAACAAACCGAGTGCAGAGAAAAAGAGATCACCTGATCTCTCTTATGTGTAGAATCTAGGAAATTCGAACGCAGAGGAGCAGAGAGTAGAAGAGAGGTTCCCGGGGGCAGGGGGAGGGGGGGAGGCAGAGATGCTGGTCGAAGGGACAAGTTGCAGTGGTGTGGGCGGGATGTGCCTGGACCCAATGTCCAGCAGGCACGGTAGAGTGGGTCACACCATCGAACACCGGACATGTCCTACGAGACTAGATTTCAGACGCCTTCCTCACAGCAGACACGTGTCGCCTGTGCGAGGGGGCGTGTTCATTGGCTCGACTGCACCCACCACTTCACTGTGCGTCGGGGTACCGACTCAGCCTGTAGCACACCTTAGACACGCGCACCCTGTAATTCGAAAAAACAAAAAGAGAGGAAGTGGCCCTGCTGGTGGCCCTGGGCGTGTCGGTTTACATTTGCCTCCGGAGCAATAGACAGAAGCGGGCTATCCAAGGAGGGTAGCTTCACGGCCCCCAGGCAGAGCCCCCTGAGGTTTTAGGGGCTTCATTTCTCCAGACCCCACGCAGTTCTGCAGGCTGCCATCCACATCGCCCTTCCCAGCGGGGCCGGCGGCCATGCGCCCGCTCAGCAGCCCTCCCTGCCACGCGCTGCACTGGGCGTGAGCCCCGGGACAGGCCCCCGTGCACGCATGGCGGATGCTGCCAAGGGCTTGCTGTGTGACAGGCAGCAGAGAGTGACTCGGGGCTCCGGGGGGGCTCCTCACCCTCGGACCAGCAGACTTCCTGTCTGGGTTCCTGCAAAGGAAAGGTGAGGAAGCAGAGACGCTCCAAAATAGGGTACGTTGGTTATGGGGCCCTTTACGTGGCTTTGGACTTACAGAGCGTTTCAAACATACAGCAAATTATACTAGGAATATAACAACCATAGAAGTGCTCGTGAGGTTTAATAATTCTAACATCTTGACACATTTCCTTCAGAACTCTCATTTTAGAAGGAAAAGGGGTATTTGGTTATTTTTTTTTCTAGGCCTTCTTCTCCTTCCACACGTTCAGGGAAACTTCCCTAGTAACCAATGACAGAAACGATCCCTGAAAGTACAGTCTTGAGAAAGGGTATTTTAAATAAACAAGACAGATACAGTGGGAGTCCTTTTTATAAATGACACAAACATTGCACTGCCTGAATATAAACATTATAAGTCTGTTGGCACCAATTTTTCAATAACTAGCTTTCTTCACTTACTATTTTGTCTGGAAGACTCACCCACGTTCATGCGGTCCACACACAATACATTGTAGCTGCTGTGGAGTATTCTGCTGTGGGAATACATGGCAGCTCGCTTACCCCTCAGCCCGGGGCAGGCTTCCGGGGCGTTTCCCAGTCTCTGCTGTTAGAAGCAGTGCTGCCTTGGTGTTTTGGCAGGCAGCTCCCCAGGCACAGGTGTGAGAAGTGCCCGGGGGCACATCAGAGTCCACACCTTTCCACGTGCGCAGATTCTGTGAAACGGTCTCCCGGACTCTGCGCCGATCTGCATTTGCACACCGTGGCGTGCCACGGCCCCGTCGCTCCACACCAGCCCCAACGTCGGGGCTCAGGAGGCTCCCGTTTTCGCCCGTCTGCTGAGTGTGAGATAGACTCGCAGTGCGGCTTCGACTCGGGTTCCCCCGGGGCTGGGTTGCTCCTCATCTGTTTGCTGTCTTTCCCCTCCGTCAACTGCCTGATCACATTCTCTGCCTGTTTTTCTCTTCCTTGTTTGCCTTTCTTTATTTCGAAAGAGTTATGTAAATGTTCTTTCTCTCTCTTTTTTTTTTTACCTTTTTTGTAACAGTTCTATTGAGATATAATCCACATGTCATGCAGTTCACTCACCAGGGTGTGGAGTAAAATTCAGTGGCTTTTAGCATCTTCGTGGAGTTGAGCACCCATCACCACAATCAATTCTAGAATCCATGGTTAGAATTCTAGGAATTTTTTGTTAGTTGCCCCCCAGAAAACATCTCTGCACACATTAGCCATCACCCCCAGCCTCCCGGTTTCCCCGGCAACACTGGTGTCGGATCCCCCCCTGCAGATGGCGGCTCTGGACATTCCCTGGGAATGGAGCCCTTTGGCACGTGGTCTTTCGGAGCTGGTTTCTCTAACTTGGCTCGTTTTCAAAGTCTGTCCACGTTGTGACATGTATCAGTACTTCATCACTTTTTCAGTTGTGGTCAAATGTACATAACGTCAAACGTACCATTTTAACCATTTTTAAGTGTGCAGACAGAAATTCTTTCCCCGCGAAACACTCACTCCCCACAGCCCCGGCAGCCGCCCTTCTGCTTCCTGTGTCTACGAATCTGACTCTGTGAGCACCACAAGTGAGTGAAATCGCACGGATCTCTGTCCTTCCGTGACCGGCTTGCTTCACCCAGCACAACGTCTTCAGAGTTCCTCCGTGTTCGAGCACGGGTCAGACGGGCCTTCCTTCTTAAAGCCAAGCAACAGTCTGTTATGGATGCCACACGTTTTGTGTGTCCGCTCAGCCACTGATGGACACTTGGGTTACCTCCACCTTTTGAAGATGATCCAGCTATGAACATGGCTGTACAAAGACATATTCCAGTCCTTGCTTTCAACTTCTGTGGATGTATGTCCAGAAACGGAATTGCTGCCTCGCGCGGTAATTCTGCATGTACTTTTTTTCAGGAGCGCCTGTCCTGTTTTCCTGTCCATGACCCTTGTCCGTTATTGGTTGTATTTGTTGCAAATACAGTCCTCCAACACAGGGCTGTCTTTGTCTTTATTGTACAGGGATTTTAATTTTAATATCAAGTTATAAATCTTTCTCTTATGGCTTTTGTGTCTTGCACCTCATTCAGCATTCATCCCTGCCCCCGATGGTAATTCCCACTTCCCCCGGCAAGTCTTTAATCCACCTGAATCTACCGCCTCGTGTGCTGTGAGTTAAGGACCTAACTGTTTCCCGTGTAGATAACCAATGTCCCAAGTGGCAAACCCGCCCGTCCCCACTAACTTATAATTCTACCTCTGTCCTCCACCCACTTCCCACATGGATCCCTTTTTAGGTTTTTCTGGTGTTTTCAATTGATCCACACCCTCCTCTGGCCTCAAAGCACCGACTTAATGACAGCAGCTCTCTAGTAAGTCTTCGCATTTGGAGAGCAACCCTCACATCACATTCTTTTCCATTAAAACTCTCTCATCTGGTTTTGGTCCGTCTCGCTTGCCTGTGAATGTCAGGGTTCTCTGTTCAAGTTTCGTGAGTTGCATTGGATTTGTCGGTTAACGTTCAGTGTGGACCGAAAACTGTGTGACATGGTGCCTCCCACCCATGACACCAGTGGCCCGACCCCGACGGCCTCACTCACTGAACAGGGACCCTGTTGTCATTCCCATGACCATGCAGCGAATCGGAGGGAGAGCCGAGTCGGGAAGCCCGAACCCCTGCCTATGGCTCTTCCCGCTGACTTCACGTAGGGCCCTCAAGTGGCAGAGATTCACCTTCTGTTTCCTTTCCATGTGACTCCAGACACGAAGTCATTCACTCAGTTAGCATTTCTGGGTGCCAACAGGCCTTCAGGCTCAGATTGTGGGTGCAGCACCCCTCATTACCTGAACTAGCAAGAAGCTGTGGGGGCCGAGCAGAGGCCCAGAGCCATCCTGAGAGGTTTAAATTGGCTCTGAGCCAGGAGTGTGGGCCGTGCGGATGGACAGAGGCCAGAGCTGGGAGGGGTCATGGAAGGGCGTGGCCCCGGGGCCAGAGGCTGTGCCAGTGAGAGCCACCCTGCCCCCTGCTCACTAACCGGCAGGAAACCCACCTGCCGAGTAAGTGCCTCTGGGGTCATTTATTACTCCAACCAACAATGGCCGCCAGGGACGCCAGCACTTACTTCCCAAGGCCAAACACTTGCTCCATGTGGGCAAATGACACGGAAGCCATATTGTCATCGGAAGTTTGCTGGGCGACCTCAGCGGGAGCATGGGGACAATTGCTGAAGATTTGAATGTGTCCTGTTGCGAGCATGCTTTCCATCACAGGGTGCTGGAAGGGGAGGTCCTGGGCTGGGCGCTCCCCACGGCAGGGGACACCAGTGTCTGCTCCCCAAGTCCCTTCCCATGGATTCCGAGGTGACTTCTCCCTTTGGAGAAGCTCATCCTCAGACATGACCTCACTGTGACCCGATGGCAGTCAGTGCAGCTGTGGGAGAGAGTCAGGTTCTGCAGCCCCCTCGCTGGAACTAGTGTTTAACTCTCCGAGTGGGTTCTTCCCCTTTCTTGGAGACAAGAAGCAGCTCCGTTGGACCAGCGAGGAAACCGAGGCTCTGAGAACAAAGGAAGGGACCGCCCCACTTAGCCAAGCCTGCCCAGAGAGCACCGGCCTGCGGTCCGTTCGAGGCAAGTTTCAATCCCATCGAAAGGAGGAAATGTCTGAAAGCTCCCAGCATTCAAGGTTAGACAGCTAAACTGGGGCCTCACCACACCAGCCTGAGGTTAAGGGACCTGCGCGTGGAGACCCCGCCTTCGACTTCCCCCAGCGCCTGGGCCCCGCGCGCTCCCGCAGGTGCCTCACGGTGTGGACAGCCACGGTCCCCCTCCCCTGCCAATGGTCCCCCACACACCAGGGCCCACTAAACCACGTTTCTCTTCTCCCGTCAGGCCACCTTTGTGTCCACACAGGGCCCACGCCGGGCAGCGCATGGGGTCCTTTCCCCTGGGTCTCACTGACCTCCTCTCCCTTCCCCACCTGCCTCCGAACCTTTCTGGTCCCCTGGACCCGACCCGCAGTCCCTGGGGTGGTTGTGGCCGTTATTTCAGGCCCCATCCCAGCAGCAGAGGTGGGTCTTACCTATCCATCCCTGACCTGGGCCCTTCCTCTGACCAGGGCCATGGGTCTCTCTGCCAGCCACACATCCATGCCTTCCCCCACACAACCAATGATGCCCTCCCTGCTGGGACTCCGGAGCAGAAGGAAGGAGGCAGTGAGGTCAGGAGAAAATTCCAGGTGGCCACACAGGTCACAGGCATGTATTGATGCGGCTGTGGGACAGAGAGGTTGCAGTGGCCTGGGCCTCAAAGGAAGTCAGGACACCAGGGTGCTCGTCCCGGCACTGCCACCGGCTCAGCAGGTGGCATGGAGGCTGTCAGTGCAAACTCCCTTTGCCTCAGTTTCCCCACCGCAGAGTAGGAGGATCCGGGCAGAATAACCCCCAGGAGCCCGTGCTTCTTCGTGCCCGAGCCTTCGCACGCGTTAGTCACGGGGCAGAAAGCAGATTGTGGAGTTAGCAGAACACACACAAAAAAGCACATCCCCACGGGACGCGAGTCCTCCCGAGTGGCCTCACTGCGTGGCCGCGGCGTCCCGGGGGCCTGTGGGGGTGGGAGGCCGCCCTGCGTGGCAAAGGAAAGGGAAGTGAGGCCGTCGCTGAAGCTTCCAGACACATTGCTTTGTGCTGTTTTCCATGTTGGCTTTTGCAGCTGGAACACACGTCTACCTGTGGAATGTTCCGACAAGCCGTGCGTCTTCTCTTGCACACGACTGACGGAAGAACATTGGCCGGCCATGCGGGTCCCCAACCACATCTGAGCCTATTCAGCTCCAGGCAGCAGATTCAGACTGGGTGAGTTGTGCCAATGCTTCCATTTCTCAATGTTTCTGTGTGGGGTTCTTTCTTTCCTGGAGTCTCCTGGCCTCCTTTTCCTTCCCCCAGGAGCTCCCGAGCTGGGTCCGTGGGCATCGAGAGGCTTATAGATGCACTTAGAGGGTCCTCGGGCTCCTAAAATTGCAGGGTGTCTGTACTCCCAGAGACTAGCTTTCCCCTGATCTTCAAAGGGAGCCTCGGCCCCCCAAAGTGGCCCCTGACCATGCCCCTGGTTCGCATGCAGGAAAATGTCCAGGCGAGAGCAGAGCGTGAACTCGCAGCTGGGCAGCAGGGGTCCTGTCGCCGGCCTCGGGGCCACCTTGTGCCCAGCCTGCCCGCAGGACTCTGCCGCCAGACGAGCAGCCCCGGTCCCGTGACTCCCTGTCGCCCCACCTCTGTGACACCCGAGTTGTTGGGGGGATGAACCTGCTTCGTCCCCGTGGAGCCCAGGGCACCGTCGGCATCGAAAGGACGCAGCCCACACACTCCCCCACGTCAGGGGAGACAGCACTGCCCCGGGGCCCAGCTGCGCGGGGGCACGAACACCAGCCCGGGTCAGCCGCTGGGCCTCTGAGCTCAGTGTTCTGTCACATTCAGAAGCTCAACTTCTTCTCCAGAGAGGCCTGTCTGCAGTCCCCCCAAGGCCTTCCGAGACCCCCAGCCTCCGTCCGCGGCTGGCCCTCAGGCCCAGCACCCCATCAGCGGAGCCGTTGGAGAAGCGCCCCCATGCCCACCCCAGAGCTCAGCCTCCGCACCGTGCTCTCCTTCCACCTTTGCAACAAAGCCACTTCCCTGTCCACCAGGCACCTAGGATCCCGCCCGCCCGTACTTCCCCCTCGACTTTCATTTCTCATTACGGCCCCGGGCCACATCCTTTGCGCCAGAAACAGCTCCTACTTCCGCTAACCTGCAAGCACTTCCTCCAGGCCGGCCTCTGCCCTGGGACCTCCGGCACCCCCAGCGTCAGGGGCTGCTCCCACACCATGCCCGGCCCTGATGGGAAACGGGGAGTCGGGAGTTCCCTGTCAAACATGCCGCGTGCCGAGGACGCAGAGGCCTGTCCCACTCCCCAGTGCCGGTCTGCTCATTCCCACCGCTAAGCAGGAGCAGGAGAGAACCCCCGTGCGAGTGCCTAGAACATGGTGCCTGGTGTGTCTTCCCCATTTCCCTGGGAGACGAGTTACGGGTCCATGTTCAAACCCAGCTCCACCCCCAACCAGTCTGAGCCCGTGCCCTCCAGGAGCTCCAGCCCTGCAGGTAGATCAGACACACACTAGATTCAAACACAAGACAAGGCGGGTGCCGGTGATGCTGTGGCCGCCCGGCCCAGGGCCACGGGAGGGAGAGAAGCCGGGACTCTTTCTACCGCAGGTGAGGAAGAAGGGAGCGTTGAAGGTGAGCCTTCCCAACTCCTGTGAGCTCAGAAGGGCCTTACAAAATCAGAGTTCTGTGCTGACATTGTCACATATTAATAATAACAACAGCCATAGCCACTTCCAGAGTACCTACTTGGTGGCAGGGGCCAAACACACCTTGGTCCTTCTCCTGGCCAGGTGCCCGTTATTGCCTCGTTTGCAGAGGCGGAGTGTGAGGTTGAGGAGGCAGGACTTCTGCTCGCAGGACTTTCGCTCACAGTCCTGGAGAAGCCAGGTTTGTCAGTGCCACCAGCACTGCCACAGCCCTTCCTGCGATGCCATCACTTGAAGGGGCCACCGGTGTGGCCAGGTGTTGTCCAGGGGCGAGGAACCGGAGGCCGCTCTCTGGCTTTTCCGCTGTCCACCTCCTAAGGGAGCCCTTTAGGGGCACAGCTGCACCTGAACCCCCGGAGAGAGCCGTAAGCAGACGGCAGCCATGGAAAGGGGTCCCCAGGCCCTGGCCGGCTCCAGCCTGTCCGTGGAGCCTGAGGTCTGCCCCGCAGGGAACAAGCCCATGTCAAGGAGCCCGAGGTTAACGAGGCAGCGACGGCACCATGATGGCCAGGATCGCTCCCCAGGGTGGCTGGACAACCTCAGGCCAGGGCAGAACTTTCAAAATCCGTCAGATAGCCATGCCCGGAGCTCCTAGGCTTACCAAGTTGTTGAGTGCCCAGAAAAACCCCCAAAGTGAGATCTTTTCACATAGGTCCTGCCGTCAGGCACTTTGCAAAGTCCGAGTCCTGTGCTTCCGACAGGAGTTCTCCAGGGTCCGCTCGTGACACCGACGGACCGAGCCCTGGTCGGAGCCTGGGGTGGCTGGAGCCTGAGGCCCCGCACTGCGCGCCCCCCAGGTGCTCTCAGGTGAGACAAGTTGGGCAGCCCTTCCCAGGAGGGGGTGACCCCAGGGAGGGGTGGGCGGAGAGGCGAGGCGAGGCGGGCGGGGACGGGGCCGTGCTGTGAGAACTGGGTACTCGCCGTCAGCTGCAGCCGTGCTCCTGCTCCGACAGGTCTGCACTCTGTGGCTTTGAAGAGGCTTTTTCCATTTTTGGACTTTCATTTCCTCATCTGTAAAGGAGGGCTCACAGCAACCACCTTTACAAAGGTTTCACGAGAAGGAACGGAGACAGTGTGGTAAAGCCGTTAGCACACGGCAGGTCCAGAGCACAGGTTCTTTGCTGAGGACCCAAACGGGAGTGATCTACTACTCGGCTCCTAATCAGAAAACTCCGGAATCAGAGGCCCCACCGTAGCCAGGAAACCCCACGGTCACCAAGCTGTGACACAGGCCCAGCAGGGCCAACGGGGTAAAGAGAGCCTCTACCCCAACTCGCACACACAAAATTGGGGTGAGGCTCTGAGGGCCCCCAAAGCATCCTGAGGCCTCTGAGGCATAAATCAGGTGCATTTCTTGGGGAAGTGCCAACGTTTAGCTCCCCTCTATTTTCAGAACCCTGTGCCCCAAATACCCACCTCCAATAGACTGTCAGCATTAGGTGCTAACAAAGTGTTAACAGGCAGCTGGTGCTCTTGTGGTTTCTTATCCCACCCCCACCCTCTCGAGTGATTGATAGTCTCCATGGCAACTGCTGAAGCTCAGCTTACCTGAAGTCCCTGCCCCCACCGCCCAGGGCCCAGCTGGTCGGAAGGCTTGCCTGCCTGTGAGTTACTCAGCTCTTTCAGTCCCTGCACAAAGGTGGTTTTGAAATGGCTCACTCGGTGGCAGCGAGGTGAAGACTTTGTTCCTGAAACCAGGTGCTGAGATGACACATACTTCCCTGTAACGGTTGGCTTTATCAAACGGGGAACCGGGGAACCGTCGGCCGGGGCAGCGTCAGCGCGGTCAGGTGCGCTGAGACCAGGAAGCACCTTGGCCAGCCGCGGACTTGCGTGCATTTTCTGGACAAGTGCCAGCCGCCGCGCGCCTCCGGGGCTCCACAGGCAGCCCTTGTTCAGCACGGCACTGAAACAGCACCCCGAGAAGGCAGCCACGTGACATCTGGGCTTCAAGAATGCTTGCCTAAAATCTGAGCCACAGGGCCACACTTAACACTGTCCCCTGTGGGCTGGGAGGGCGGGGATGGAGGCGGTGGGGGGGGGGGAGCTTGCTGAAACCCGTTCCATAGCCCAGAGGTGGCTTCAAGTACATTCAAGCAGGAAGAGCAGGGTGGGGAAATCAGGAGCTACCTCTGGCTCCGAGAGTGGGGAGGGGTGGATCAGGTTTTCCCAGAGTCCCCTGCCAGACTCAGGACAATGACTGGGATTGACTTGAAAGAGAAGGGACACAATGCCCTTTCATTTAACTTCAAGGGCACATTCTTCTGGATTGCAGCAACACTTGCCAACCCCTCACCTAGGATTCTCCCCGGGGATCAAGGAGACATTGCAAGCCTCTCAAAAGAGCCCAGGAAAGGGCTTTAGAAACGGGACTGACCTTCAGCAAGGTGGGAAGCCTGGCCTCGTCATTCATCTTGGGGAGAAAAGGGACCTACAGGAAGCAAGAAAGACTAGAAATACACTGCAAACAACACCACCAACCAACCGAGTTAATAAGTTGGAACCCCAAGGAATAGAGCTGCTCTTCATTCGTTCCACCAGCGAATGGGAATCTATTACCTACCTACAGACACCGTGGGAGTTGCCCAGACGTGAAAATGAATAACTCTGAGTCCGTGCCCTTGTGGAGCTCGATGGGAAAGACAGATGCTGGCTACGTGAACGATGACCTTACCTGGGGCCAGTGCTAGAGCAGAGGCAGAGGCTGACGGGAGGACGGGGAGTTTTCCAGGATGGAGAATTGGGGACAGGATGAGAATAGATGACGTTGAATGTCCCAAAAGGGGAGTTCCGGCCACGTCTCAAGGGCCCACCTCTTACCTCCTTACCTTTGCCCGACACAGGACAAAGGTGCACAGGGTCATCATAAGACAGACGACGCCATTCTGAGAATCTTTAGGAGAGACCCTGAAAGCACGACGTTGGAGAGCTATTTCCTATTAGCCAGACCCTGGGTCTTAATCAACAAGATTCCACCTGGCGCTGTTGTCGCTGCTGATTAAACTCTACTGCTACTTTAAAAAGTATACCTATTCCCTTAAAGATCTTTCAAGGTATTTCTGCATTTTAATCAATTAAGGAGTGTTTACTGAAGACCTCCCCTGTGCCATATCCTGTGTGACATCTATAAATAAGTCTTAAAAAGTGCAACTAAGCAAGAGTGTATCAGTGGCCTTGATCTTCCGGTTTCCCCTTTCATTTCTGTTGGTGTGGTACTCAATAAGAAAGTGCAGTTTTTTTCTTCAAGGAAAGACAACCCGTCATGCTTCTCTGGGGTTTTATTTTCTGTGCAAAGAGCCAAACTTACTCTAGAAATAAGGGCAAGGGCACTAGGCAAGAGAAACAAATGCCGTAGGTGAAAATTGGGGTTTCACCACCCCCCAGAAGCGGGGTTACTGGCTAAAGTCCGAAGTTAAACACGTGAGTACGAGGTTTGCCACAGGGACAGATCTGAGAGAGCCTGTCGGCCAGTGACACCAACGAAAAGTTAGCTGCTCATCCGGCAGCCCAGGCTCAACGGGGCAGGGCCGGCACCTCCCTCCCCACCATCCACCCCCCCCGCCCCGCCCCTCCAGGGATGCTTCACCGGAGGGAGGGCCAGCCTGCTGGCAGCTCAGGCATGGCGCCTTGACTCAGCCCCCTCCCCCTCCCTGGGCTGGGTGCTATCTGGGCACTGCTGTTTTCTTTAAGGGGGGGGGGAGAAAGAATGCCAAGATTACTGGTGCATTACATGATTGAGAAATGTTTGCCATTTAAAGGCATTCCACTTCCTGCCTGATCCCACAAAGGAGCTTTTCAATAAAGTTAGCCTTTGCTTTTCTTCACGTCACTGGGTGCCTGGCTTGTTTTGCCCGGTTTTCATTTTCAAAACTGGGCATGGCCATGAAACACTTGGTTTCCATTGCTTAAAACAACCTGATTCCAAGACAGTCCGTCGGAGGGAAGAAGTCGGTGGGCGGCCAGAGGAGGACAGAGAGGAGGGGGGCGCGCATGGGGATGGCCCCGTGGGAGCAGAAGGCTCGGGGCCTCACCCCACCCTGACGGGGCCTGGCTGCCAGCCAGTTCCCATGGGAAGCTGAGCCTCAGCCTGCGCGGGGACAATGAGCAGTGAACAAGTCCCAGAGCAGGGCCACCCTCACTTGGCATGCGCCCTTGCTCACCAAGCCCTACGGCGGTGGGCCTGTGACTTTCCCCAGCTAGAGACAAAAGAAGAAGCACATGACTGGCTGTGACAACCCCTAGGACGTCCCCAA
Organism: Micronycteris hirsuta; assembly: GCA_004026765.1. Taxonomy (NCBI): domain Eukaryota; kingdom Metazoa; phylum Chordata; class Mammalia; order Chiroptera; family Phyllostomidae; genus Micronycteris; species Micronycteris hirsuta. Next base: position 22,031 of record PVJI01023619.1, read on the forward strand.
AGCACGGAGAACCCACACTGAAAGAGTCCAAGCCTCGCGGCTGCTTCCGAACCCCAGGTTTAAAATAACTGTGTGCACCTTAAACGTCCACAGGGCCGTATGCCAATGGTATCTCAACAAAAGTGAAGGAGGAAAAAGCAAGTACAGCTACTGCCCCTGAAGTGCTTACTACGTGTCCACATTCTTGTCCACTCAGCATCGCAAAAGGTAGATGTTGGTGTCTCTCCCTACTGATGAGGAAACCGAGACAGGAGAGGTCGAATGACTTGGTCTGGGTTAGCAGCTGATGAAAATATGGGAGTGAACACAAATCTATGCACTGGTGACCAGCCACACTGCTCCAGGGCTTTCTGGTCAACCTCCCAAACACCCACCCGGAGCAGCGGGGCCGCGTCTCTGCAGGTGCTGCCACTGTGCAGGCAGGAGTGATGAAGGCGTGGCCAGAATGGTGTCCATCCGCTGGAGCTGTGCCCTCAGACGTGGCAGCCACTCCCCACGCCCAGCTACTGAGGGCCACCACGTGCAGAGTCTGAGTTAGGATGCGCAAACTGTGCAGATCAAAGCAGATCGCAAAGACACAGCAGGAACAAAAGTGAAAACTACCGTTCTTTGCCGTGTATACTGCACACCCTCGTTTCTGGCCCAAACTTTCAGGAAAAAAATCTTTCATTTTAATTTTTTAACTCAATTTTTTATCCATCTAGAAAACTGATTATTGTATTTCGGGGTATTATTTTGTATACAGATATTGTCATTGCTTTCTAGAGTTACACTTTTAATGCATAAGCATTAATAAAAGAATTTAAAACATTTACATAGATACCAAATTAGTACTACCCATGCATAATACACATCCTCATTTTTCCCTCAAAAATTTGGGGGAAAAGTGTGCATTATACATGGCAAAATACGGTATCTCACTCAGAGTTTTTCTATGGATTACATGTGGAAATGATATTGTTAATATATTGGACCAACTAAGATGTAGTTTTAAATTTATTTTCATGTGTTTCTTTTTACTTTTTAAAATGTGGTTGCTGGATCGCTTTAGGCCACATGTGTGGCTCGCAGTAACTCATGCTGAGAAACACCACTGCTGAGGCCCAGAGCTGGTGGGGACGCTGGGGGACAGGGCCGGTGGGGATGCTGGGGACAGAGCTGGTGGGGATGCCGGGGACAGAGCTGGTGGGGATGCCGGGGATGGAGCTGGTG
>PVJI01023620.1:0-23270 GCA_004026765.1 Micronycteris hirsuta
CTCCCTTCCCTGATGGGATCAGGCTGGGTCACAGGCCAGGGCCAGGCAGCCGTGTGCGCCTGGGGCAGTTCCAAACAGGTGAGTGTGCAGCACAGATGAGGGCGGGCTCTGAGCTCTCTGGCCTGCATGGGGTTGAACGCACCCTGGCCCCTTATCTGTGGGCTCGCAGGGGTGCGAAGCTGCACAAGCAGGCATGTGGGCCATCCCCCGACTCCAGGATCAAAGTGCCCCTTGGGGATTCTCTGCTGAGCTGCTGGGGACAGAGGTGATGCTGAGGTCCTGAGGCTTTCCTAAGGTCGGGGGGCGTGGAACTTTTGAGGAGTACAGTGGGACTCAGGGAGCCGAGGGCTGGGATGGGAGGGTCTCTGGGTTTCTGTGACTGCTCATCATGGTTTTGACCATCTTGCCCCAACCCACGCTTGGTTTGCCAGACCTTGAGGGTCCTTGGAATGGGACTGAAGGCTGATGTGTTTTAAATGTTCTGGTGTGTGCGTGAAGTTCTGGGGGGTCACGGGGGTGATCCTGAGCTTCTGGGGTTCTTGTGATATAAAATTCTGGGGCTATTGCTGAGATTTTTGAGCTACTCTGGGAGACTCCGGGGTCTTCGGGGGTGTTCGTGACTTCTGGGGCTGCTGCGGTCCTCCCCCATTCATTGCGGCCCACTCCTTCTAAGCGGAGCACTTTGCCCTTGGAGAACTCTGATAACCGCAGGCCAAGGAAGGCACATGTGGGCCTCCGTTTCGGGATGCAGAAATTCCTCAGATGTAATCAGCTTGAACGAAAACACAGGGAGGGAGGACGCCCTGTCCCAAGGCCTCCGCGGGCCGGCTCGAGCCTGAGGGGCCTGGCAGCGCTGCACTCGGCCCAGATGGCAGGCGACCTTTGTTTGTTTAGAGCCCGGAAGATTTTGGGGATCCCCTCTCACAGTGTCACCCTCCTCTGAATGGGCCACAGTGGGCCCTGTCTACTGCCCTGCCCTCTCCCCTTCTCAGCTCTCCTAAGACACTTACACCTCATTCCGCTACCATTGCTGATCGCATCGGATCTTTGGGCCTGCTCCAGGCCCCTTCCTCCAGGAAGCCTTCAAGACTGCCCAAGTCATCTCTTCGTTCCTTTTACCCCTTCCTCTTCTCTGAGCTTCTGCCATCTGTGTCCCAAGTACCTCCCCTCTCTGGCTCTTCCTTTCCTGATGGCAGGTGCTGGTCACCTGCTCTTTCAGGTGTGAGTCCCTCTGTAAAGTCATCTCCCGAGGGCAGGCCCTGGACTCTGCTGCCAGGCCTTTAGAGAAATTCTTTAGGAGCGCCTCATGACTGTCTTTCTCTTCTCATTACTTTTCCTTGCCAGTTTGCAGTCCTCAATGCCTCACAGCTAATCCTCCCGTTTTGCAGATGTGAGCTCCAAGCTATTCTAGCTCCAAGCTGAGAAGGTACCTTGGGTTCAAGAAGTGCGCTCACCCCCCAGCCTGAGCCACGTGCCCACCCAGTACCCATGGATCTCTGACCCCGCCTGCCTCCCTGCTCCCAGCAGATTGGATCGGGGAGCTGGAGGCCCGGACCGGGGGTGCCCGGGCAGTCACAGCTGCTCTCTCTGACCTCCAGTGACGAGTGTGCGGGCTCCACATTCTTGGGTCATAAAGTCATTGTGGGTAGGAAGTGGGTGCCTTGGGAGAGAGGAGAGCCCACCATCAAAGAGTCGTTACCAGATGACCCGCCCCTCCTGAGACAGACGCTGCTGAAGCCCCGAATGGCGCAGGGAACCCATTCGGGGCCCCAGGGCCAGCCCAGACCTGAAGCCCAGTCAGGGCATTTCTCACTGACAAATAGAATCCCTGCTATGACCTCCTGGATCTGCTCCTTCCTGTTCTCAGCCCAGATCTGAGGCGAGGAAATTGGAGACTGGATGAAGCAAACTCCTGTTTCCTCACCTCAGAAGGTGACCTCTGCATGGCCCCGCTGAAGACGGAGGGGATATCCTGGGCACTGGGCCAAAGCCGGGGGGAGTGGCGGTGCCAGTGGGAGGCCCTTTGGGGCAGAGCCGGCTCGGTTTAGGGAGCCGTGCTGTGGGGAAGGGCCTGTACCTGGGCGTGGCCTGGGCCCCTGAGCTGATGAGTGACCTTCCGGCAGCCCCAGTGCCCTTCCTCAGTGCCCAAGGTCACACCTTCCTCTCTTCCTTCTGGTCTCTGCTCAAATATCTCCTTAGCAAGGCCTTTCCCAACTGTCCTGCCTGAAACAGTCAATCCCTGTCTGTCTGTCTGTCTCTCTTCTCTTACTCCACCTTATTTTCCCTCAGCACCGACACTGCAGGGCAGGTCCCCTGAGGGACAGGACCTGATCCGCCTTGCTTGCTGCGGTACCCTCAGCATGTGGAACCTTGGGAAGCACACAGCCAGCATACAACCTACGTCTGCTGAGTAAAAGAGCGGGGGAGGGAGGGAGGAAGAGAGAACCAGGCCGGGGGCAGGTTCAGGCCCCCCCAGGGAAGGAAGGTCTTCTGACCCGCAGAGCTGTCTCATCACGGACACCTCCCCTGGCTGGGGGAGCGAGCCCCCGTCACAGACTGGATGCCCACTGTGGGAGGTCCCATGAAGGGGATCTAAAATCAAAGGCGGGTGGGGGTAGAAAGGCTAATGGGGGCCAAATACATGGCGATGGAAGAAGACTTGACTTTGGGAGGGGGGCACACAGCGCAATGTACAGATTATTTACCACGGACATGGGCACTGGAAAGCTTACGATCTCACTAACCAGTGTCCCTCCGATACATTGAATAAAAATAAATAAAATGAAATAGGGGAAAAATTCACAATAGGGACGAATATAATACCACCTATGAATGGAATTATTTCAGGGGTTTAAAGGTAATGCATTTCTCAAGACAAAAATAAACTAAAATACCGCCACATGCGCAGAGAGCGGGCATCGGGCTCTGGAAAGCCCAGCCGGGGAACTGGGGCACAGTGGCAGCCTGCAAGGGGCAGGCCGTGGAGGAATCGTGGTTGCCAGAAAGAGCGTGGCTGCCGGGCTCAGTCACGGAGCCCCCGTGGCCTAGACATTGTGCATCAGGGGGTTGAGGGAGGAGGAGGAGGAGGAGAGGCAGAGCTGTGCCCTCAGGCGCTCACAGTGGGACTCGGGGACAGGATTCACCCCGAACCCCCAGAATAAGATGGGCAGTGTGGACTCTGGCAAGGCATCACATGAAGTCCAGGTTCAGCTCTGAGTCCGCAGAGGTGGACATCTCTGTGGGTTGGGGAGGCTGGGCAGAGCCATCTTCCTGGAAAAGGGGGCATTCAGGAAGGCAGGGGAGGAACCAAGGCCAGCAGACCGCTCAGGCCCCCTCGAAGGAAGGCCTCGCGGGTCCGCCGACTGAATTTGGAGGGGGATTCCAAGCCCTGTCCCCTCTGAGCCTTCGCTTGTGCTGTTCCTCTAAAGGGAATGTGCTTCCCTGCACCCCACTCCTACCTTTGACAGCTCCCCCACTTCTGCTCAGCTCACTTCTGAGTCCTCAACTCTTTACTCCAAGGGCACTTTCTTCAGGAACCCCAGCCCTGTCTCGGACCAAACTCAGTTTCCCACTGGACATGTCAGGGCGACCCGCCCTCCCTTTAGGGCCCTCAAACACTGGAGGTCATTTACCTACTCATCTGTGCCCCCCAAACTGTGAAGCTCACATTCCGGGGTCCAGAACAGGGCTGGCACTTAGTAGGTGTCCCATGAGTTTATGTTAAGACTAAATGGATAAATGTCTTTTAAACAAAGGCTTGTTGAACAAATGCCTGAGCTGGGTAGGGCCAGGGCCCAGGCCCCTGTGGGGTACTGGAAGGACCCTCAGAACTTCAGAGGTCATGACCCCTGCCGAGGGGCAGGGGCCTGAGAACTACTCTCTGCCGGCTCTGCATCTTGCCCCTCACCCCAACCCCTGCTTGAACTAGGAAGGGGAAGGGAGCAGGCCGGGGTGGGGGGCCGCTTCTCAGGGGAGGCAGAGTGGAGAGGTCCCCCCAGCTCCCCAACATCCAGGCCCTGTGTTCCTTACCCTCACCCCACACCCTGGAAAGAATAGGAAGTAGGCAGGGTTCTTCTTTCCTACCCGTGGGTCTGGTTCGTGTTTAAGGACTAATTTTCGCCTTGTGGGGAATGAGTTATCTCCTCGTGAAATCAAGTTGGAAAAACAAAAATGTTTTACCAGTCAGACACATGTTGGAAACCGGGGAGAAGGGACGGGCAGGCTCCCTCTCAGCCTCCGTCCTGCCAGCCCCTGGGATCGCTAACGTGCCAGATGGCCAGACCGGTGGTGAGCAGAGGCTCGGGAACTTTGGGGCGGGCACTGCAGGCAGGTACTTGTGCTGGAAGTCAGGTGCGGGTCCCTCCTGGCCACACCCTTCCAGGGCTGGGAGCCAGTGGGGATGGGGCCTCCTCCCCTGGGAGGAGTTTCTGTCAGGGCCCTGGTGGGTTCCCACCACTCAGGCCCAGAGGGGTGGTCTCAAGAAAGCCTGAACAAAAGGGGGGTTGGGCTGGACCCCCCAGAGCAGGAGGGGCCAGGAGTCCAGCTGGGAGGGCCCAGCACAGCCCGCCTACCCTTTCATCTCTGCAGCTCCTTCCTCCCTGTCCCTTCCTTGAGCCCGTGTCTGTGGGTCCTCTCGGTGGGTTTGGGGAGCGGGAAGGAAGGGGGTCTCTCTGTGGGCAGCTCGGATTGGAGAGACCTACTTTGGAAATGGTCCTTTGAGCAAAGGCCTGCTGCTGGTCACTCACACAGAGAGACGAGAGCCCAGGGACCCCAAGGGAGCATCACCCTCAAGGGGATGGCTACCTCCTGCGGCACCGGCACCGGGCAAGGCTGGGCGGGAGGGGACAAGAAGGGGCAGGAGAAGCCCTTCCCCTCCTCCCGTGCCAGCCGCCCAGGCCCTCACTCCCAGTCAGGCTTTTCCCAGAGAGCTAAGGGCAAGAAAGTAACCTTTAGGATTAAAGAGAAACGTTTCTTTGTTTGAGTTTCTTTTTCTTTCTTTCTTTTTTTTTTTCCCCTAAGCCTCTTTTCACATCTGTGGTGGCTTTTTTCCTCTTGTCTGGAGGTCAGAGTAGAAGACTAGAGAATGTCCGGAGCTGCAGGGAACCAGTCCTCTGGAACCACAGAGGACTATTCCTATGGCAGCTGGTACATCGATGAGCCCCAGGGGGGCCAGGAGCTTCAGCCCGAGGGGTAAGTGGAGGCCCCGGCCCTGAGGCCAGCAGACTGGGGTGTGGCAGGGATTACTGACGGGGGACGGGGAAGAACCAGGCAAGGGCTGCCAAGGTGGGCTTTGCCCCTCGTTTGCTGTGTGGCCCTCGGCAAGTCGCAAGACTCTCTGGGTGCCAGTCTCCTCATCGGTGACAGGAGGACAGCCCTTGCCCAGGTGTTAAGATACTTGAGGTGGGGATCTGGGCCAGACAAGTCACCTAAAAAGCACCTGTGTGGTATGTCTAAAGTAGATTCCTGGGCCCCATCCTTAAAGTGGGGGACCCTGGCCTGTAGCCAGGCTGGAGAGCACGGGGTGAGTGGTTGAGGGAAGCAGGGCCTGCCTTCAAGGAGTTACTGCGCCCTGTGGCCCGTCTAGGGTGTGGTGTTAGGGAGTGTCGGGTTCTCCGGGCAGCCTGGGGGCAGGGGGAGCCGTGAGTCAGGGAAGAACGCCCGCCCGGCGGGAGCCCTTGAGGAAAGAGGCTGCTCTGCTGTCTTTGGCTGGCCTCGGAATCTCTGAGAGATGAGGAGGTCCTGTTTCTCCCCGCAGGCTGCTGGGGCCAGCGGGGGCCAGCGGGGGCCAGCGGGGGCCAGCAGGGGCGGGGGGCTGCTGGAGCATAGCCCTGTGCGCCCCAGGAGTCAGGCCCCAGCTGCCCTTGCCCAGGCCGTTTCTACCATTGTTTAACCTGCCCCCCTTCCCTGCCCCCCGCTGTGGGGGAGCTGGGCTTCGCTGCGCCCCCACATGCTGCCAAGGACACCTCACCAGTGGTAGCCCGGGAGCCCAGGTGTCCCCTCGTCATTCCAGCCCTGGCCCCATCCCCCACCTCCTTGATCTGTCTGAGGGTTGGGGAAGTGGAAAGGTGAGGCTGGGGGTTGCAGAGCCAGATGTTTGCACATCTGTTCTCCATAAACGAGAAACTGGAGAAGGAGGAATGCTTACATACCTGGGGCCGGGTTGCGGCCTGGTCAGACTTGGGCCAGAGGCCCCCACCGTGGCCTGGGGGAAGGAGCTGTTTGCAGGACTCTGGGAAAGCGGCTGCTGTCTGCAAGCGGCCGCTGTCTGCGTGCCCCTCCCCCCCTCCTCTGGCCCACCCTGCTGCATAGATGTGCAGGGAGAGGAACCGCAGAATGGGGAGGGGTCCCCAAGAGGACACAGACCCTGACCTGGGCTGAGGCCCTATCTGGAGCTGTGCCCTTCAGGTGACTCAGGGCCTGGTCCCTGGCCAGTCCCGGGAGCTTTCAGCCGGCTCCGTGGCTGGGGCGTTTAGGTGGGGTCCGAGAATGAAGCTCGGTGTGTGACGAGAACCGGGCGGTGGGGAGCGCTGCTGCTAACGTGGGCGGCATCTAGAATTTACAGCTCCCTTTTTCCGCGGCGGGGAAGAATGAAGAGGTTTGTTTCAATCTCCTTCCTTAGCCAAACCAAGGTGAGCTACCTGTCTCCTCCCTGCCGCCCCCTCAAAGGTGAGAGCAGGAAGCAGGTAGCCTGGGGGAATCTCAGGGAAGGGTGAACTTGGGCTCACCTCGCCCCGTGGGAGTCAGACGCCCGGGGAGATGGGGCGCCAAAGCTCGGAGGAGCTCCAACAGTGGTCTTCCTTTGGGCCTCAGTGGGCCCCGCAGGCCTGGGAGTTGGGGTCGGCAGGCACTGGTGACAGCGGCTGGGATGGACGAAGTCTCCTGGCCGCACTCATCCACGCGCCCCCATGGTGCCGGGCCCTGGGTGAAGAGGTGGTCTGATGGGGACGGGACATGTTGTCTGGGGCCTTCTGTGGGCAAGACATGGATCTATGTAGGCCAAGCTGGCCCTTTCCGCCCCCAGGGGTCCCTCCGGCCACCCATACAGGGGACACGCAAATGCCTCTGGCAGCTGTGCAGAATGTCACCGACTGTACATCCCCATGTCTTCAAAGACTGCCTGGAAGGCGGGATCCCAGACTCCCCTCAGGGACTCCCCGCAGGAGGCCCACCTCGGGTCGCGGGCAGGCCCTGCTGCCGTGGGTGGGGGAGTCGGGGAGCAGGGCTGAAGCTCTCCTGGGACCTTGCGCCCAGGCCTGCACCCCAGATAGGCAGGCCTTCCCTCTCCCTCAGAGGTGTGTCCTACCCTCCCAGCCCCCCGGGGGGCCCTGTGCAGGCTTCTACTTCGAGTCGAATTCTGGAAACTTGCGTCGGTGCCCTCACCACCCTGCAGTCCAGCCTCGGGGTCCCAGGCCAAGCCTCAGCTCCTGGGGTTACGCTGAACTCTGGGGCCCCAACCCTACAGTCGTTCCGGAAACTCACCTTCCCTCTGCGGCTCCACATCAAGGTGTGCACACTCTTCTTCCTTAACACCCCGACCTCTGAAATGCGGCCGGCCATTTCCACCCCTCAGAGACTCCGTGTGCCGAACCATTTGAAAATGCTGATATTTGACTGTTTTTGATGTGCAGAAATGGCAATTTCACATGGTTCAACATAACTCCTCCTCTCCTAGTCGGATACAGGAGCTGGACCCCCACCGCCTCTGTTCAAACCCGGCTCTGCCGCCTCACTAGCTGTGTGACGGGGGCAAGACACTTAGCCTCTCTGAGACTTAACCTTCTTCCCGACCCAAGGGGATACTAACAGTGCACAGTCTTAGGTAACAACTGAGTTAATCCCTGGAACAGACAGTGGCTGGCATTTAGTCAATGCTTAGTAAGTATTGGTTACTGCTGTTACTTATACGCAAGCCTAGCGACAGAAATCCCCTAAAATTCTGAAGGATGCCCTGCCCAAACACCCTCAGTGGCTCCCTAGTGCTTCCCATGCCTGCGTAGTCTGTTCTCAGCCTACCTTCTGGGCTGTGCTTGGGCTGAAAACCTTGCCCAGCCCCAGCCACAGGAGCAGCTGCCTGCCGCTCGGCTTCTCCGTGCCCTTCCCTGTCCGCAGAGCTTCCTTTCCCTACTCTGCCAAAAGACACGCTAAGAACCTTTCGAACGAAAAGCATGTCCCACGCCTCTGACGCCTGGCCCCAGGGTCCCCTCCCCCCTCGGCACCCTCCAGCACCTGCTGGTGCCTCTTCCAGGGTCAGGCCCCCACCCACCGAGGGAGAGTCCTCTGTGTCTGCGCCATTCTGCCCGTCCCGCGGCACGAAGCGTGGGCCCACGGGCTGCCAGCCAGATGGCTGTTGCTCAGACCTCAGTCACGGAGGTTCTGTGAGCCTCAGCCTCACTGAGCGAAGAGGTAGATGGGGGACAGCTGGTCCAGGAAGGCTGGCACAGAGGTTCCCCCAGACAGGGCCCGGAGAGGATCCTTGGGGGTGGATGGGAGCGTGGTCAGGCTGCTCCAGGGACATTTTGCGAACCCCTGCCTCGGCTGGCCTAAGGGACATGTTTAGGCAGGACCTAGTCAGGTGAGGAGATGTACGCTGAGAGGGCCTTCTAGGTGGTTCTGAGCTCTTGGGGCTGAGAGGGGTCCCGCCTCACCCGACCTCCGCCCCATACACCGGGGTAAGGGGTCCAACAGCAGGAACCTGGTCCCCTACATGGTGCCGGCCCTCCTCATGGGTACAGTTCTGCTCTGGGAAGAGGCCAGCTCTGCCCTGGCCAAGAAGTTGCACAAAACAGACTCATTCTGTCCCTTCACCCCAAGGACAAGCTCAGTGACCAGGTGCTTTCCTGCTTTTCACTCTGGGATTTCCTGAGAGAAAGCCAGGGGCGACCAGGCTGTTCCGGAGGACTTCTGAGTGACCCTGCAGATGAGGTCCTGGAAGCCTTATTTGTACCTTAGCAGGCGTGTGCACAGGCGGGTAGGGGAGGCTCCTGGGCAGGGAGGGCTCAGCTGTGGCACCCTGCTGGCCTCGCCCCCACGGGCGTCCTCCAGGCTCCAGCTGGCCAAGCTCTTCCCCAGGGACCCGATCCTGTCTGCTCTCCCAAGTCCAGCCCAGTTCTGAGCTTCAGCCTCCTTCCCCTTTCTCTTCCACGACCTGCGACCTGCGGCGGCAGCGGTCTTCATTGTGCCCCTCGATCTCTTTGTGTCCACCACGGGCCGGTCTCTGCTCAGCCAGGGTGACAGCCAGTCCTCTACCGGGCCCCAGGGGCCCTCCATGGTGATGAGAGGGAGGGACCCCCGCTCACATGCGTGCAGCTCAGCAGGTGCGGGGCGTGATGTACAGCACGGCCTGGATTTCAGACCACACGCACCCCCTTGCTGGGCGTCCTGGTGCAGGGGGCGACCCGCCGGGCTGCACATGGAAGCCCTTCAGGAAAGGCCTAGGGACACCATTCCAGTCGGACACAGCCGAACTCAGACACTGGTGGACGGAGGGCAAATCGCAGGAGCAAATACATGGTTGTCTGATTGGGGTGGTGTGCTCAGCCACGGCTCCGAGAGGAAGAGTTCTGTGAGGCCTGGAGCAATCAGGGGGGCTTCCTGAAGGGGGGGGTGAAGTGGGCCTTGAAGGCGAGAGAGGACCTGGGTGAGAAAGAAGAGAGGTTTGGCCCAGCTGGCCCACTGCTTCTCCCTTGTCTTCCCCTGGGGGGCCCCTGTCCTTTAGCCCCAGAACCTCAGAACTTGGCATGGGGCTTGCACACCGTAAAAGCATGAGAGCCCCCAAAGGACCCCAAGAACGAGGAACCGGGCAGGCTTGTGTAAGAGGTCAGAGGACTGAGGGAGATGCAGCTCTGTGTGGGCAGCCTGGACCCCCAGACCTGGTGGCATGCCTGGGGGTCCCTACCCAGATGTGACCCAGCCTTCCCTCCATCTGCAGGGCAGTGCCCTCCTGCCAGCCCCGCGTGCCGCCCAGCCTCCTCCACACTGGCTTGGCCGTGCTGTCGGTGAGTCTCACCCGAGTCCACGCTGGCCCATAGCCCGCTGCCAGCCTGGGCAGGGTGACCTGTGTCCCCCGCCGGGGCTGATGAAGGGAGCACCAGGGAGCCCAGAATGTGGGAGGGGTTCTCGCAGTCCCCGAGATAACGCGCGCAAGTGTGCCCTGGGGAGTAGGGGGTCTCCTGGGGGCTGAGGTCAGGCCATCCAGGAAGGCCCAGGACCCCCGAGCCCTGCCTTGTGCTCTCCTTGCAGGTCGTTGCGTTGCTGCTGCTGGCTGTGCTGGAGAGGCGCTGCCGGCTCCGGTCCCGCTGTGGCCACAGCAGGCCCGGGCTGCCCAGGTTGGCGCTGTGACCTGGGCACCCCTACTCGGGGGGCCCAGCGGGAGGGGGTGGTGCTGGTTTTTTACATCCTAGAAGCCGGCTCTGGCCTCAGGATACCCTCTCTTCTCTCAGCCTGGGGTTCCCTCCACCTCCGCCCAGACCTCCTGGTTTAGTTGGCACCCCCAGAGGGAGGGGAGGAACCCACTCCAGTTCACCTGCTTTTGTTTCAAACCCCAAAGAGCCACAAGCTCACCAGGGCCGGGCTCCAGGACACACTTGGTCGGGCAGCCCTTGAGGGCTTTCCCAGACGTTGGTGCTCAAGGCAGGTTTCTGGGGGACCCTCTCCCTGACTCTTCAGCCCTGCAACCCCAGAGCCTGGGACAGGGATGACCCTGAGGAGATGGGACCAGTCAGGCTGATGTGGGAGAGACCAAAGGGTTGAGGGAGGTGGTGGGGGGCCCCAGTATAGGGGGCCTTACACCCCAGGCCACCCACAACAAGGTGGGTTCTGCACGATGGTTTTGTGGGGAGCTGGGGTGGGGTGTCCTGCTGGGGAGGGCTTGAGGGAGAGTGAAGCAGGACAGCGCTGTCAAGGCGCGAGGGCCCCAGAGGCAGGGCGTAGATGCCTGGGACAGCTGTGCCCTCCGCCTGCCCTCTGCCCCAGGGCGTTGGCTGCAGTGAAGGATGTTGTGACTCTCTGCGCTCTCTGAAGGCCTGCCAGCGCAGACAGAGCAATTAGTGTGGAGGCAGCTGTTTCCTGGAGCGTCCAGGGTGGGCGGAGGGAGCTGCACGCAGGCTCGGTCCTGCGTGTGTGCGCGTGCGTGTGTGTACACGTGTGTGTGTGCGTGTGTGTGTGCGTGGGGGGGCAGGGGAGAGGATGTTTCCAAGTCACTCTGCCACAAGGCCCAGAACCTGGTGCAAAGGAAGCGCTCCACAAATACCTTTGGAGTGAATGGATAAAGGGCCTCTGTTTCCCTGCCTGGGAAGTGGGCCTGACTCTGCTTTCCCAGTTGGTGGAACGTGGCACGGGGTCATGGCGAATGGGGCCTGAGCAGCTCCCTCCCGCCCTGTCCCTGCCCCGGCACCAGCCCCGTGGATTTCCTCACTGCGGATGGGCCCCGGACTGTGCCTGTTGCTGTCTTCGTGGTCCTCTTCAGCTCCCTGTGTCTGCTGCTCCTGGCCGAGGCCCCGCTGCCCTTTCCGACCCTGACCTCACCATCCAGCCGAGGTACACAGCAGCTGAGGCCCGGAGCTGGATTGACGGGATGGGGTTGGGGAGGGGACCTGGACTGTGGAGGGGACCTGGACCGTGGAGGGAAGGTTCTTCTGTGGTGAACCAGGTTGATGCCCATTCCAGTCCTGAGCCTCTGCCAAGAAGATGCTGTCCCCTTGTCCTCCCCACTGCCCCCCCCCCCACAATGCCTGAATCCTCCCTTTGTTGGTCCCCGCCATTGGGTCAATGACGCCCTGTTTGCTTCCTGCGTTCTTGTGCGAACCCTACCCAAGGAGGGAGGGAACTCCCTTGTTCATGGGCTGAGCCCCTCAGGTAGCCCAGCCCCTGTGAGAACGAAGGAGGCTGGGGAGGGCCACACAGAGGGACCCAGGGGAATTGAGCTGGGCTCAAGGGGGGCCACTGTCCTGGGACGTGACCTCCTTAGATCAGCTATCTTCACAGTGACCCCACACAGTGGGCATTAAGTGGATGTTAAGTGGATATTAAAGCGGATATTAAGCCCTCCTTTGTAGTGAAGGATGCTGAGGGTCGCAGAAGGATGCAATAATAAAGCAGTAGCTTGTATCTTTGGTACAAACTCTGGCACCGTGCTGAGCACTGTACCTAGACCTTCTCGTTTTGCCTTTGCTGATTTAGTCCTATTATTTCCATGTTACAGATGGGGAAACTGAGGCTCCAGGGGGTAAGTGGCCCCAGATGACAGAGCTGACATCAGTCGGAGCCTGGATTTGAGCACAGGGCTCTTGCTCACTGAACCAGCTGAGGGGCTTGGAAGATGGGGACCTGAGAGAGACCTGGGTGAGCGGGACTCAGCAGCCCACACCTGCCCCTCCGTTATGTTCTCTCCTCCCATCTCGCCTTCCAGGGCCCTGGAAGATGCTGGCCCTGCTCTACTACCCTGCCTTCTACTACTCCTTGGCCGCCTGTGCCACGGTCAGGCACGAAGCCTCACACCTGCTTGGCAGCGTGCTGTCCTGGGCTCACTTTGGCGTCCAGGTCTGGCAGAGGGCAGAGTGTCCCCAGGTCCCCAAGGTAACCACTGATTCGTGCTGGCCTGGAACAGAGGACATGGAGCAGCTGCTTACCTCCGAAGGGCTCCTTTCATCTCTGTACGCTGGGCTTTCCTGCAGCCTTCCACTACGCACAGGGTTCCAGTCCTTCAAACACCTGCCCTTCTGGGGCCAAGAAGCTGGGCCAGCCCTCAGGGGCTGCCAGTCTGAAGGGGGCAGGGAGGGGGCGGTGCAGAAGGGGAGGAAAAGGAAGCCTAAAGTTCTCCCCATTGTGGATCCCCTAGCCTTCTGTTGGCACGGCTGGAGTGGGAGCGAAGGCAGACGGAGGGCGGCAAGCACCGAGTGCGGAGGTGGTCTTGGAGGGTTAAAAAGAGAATTCTGAACCTTACCTGCTTCTCTGGTTGCTGGCTGGGGGTGTGAATCCAGAGCCCAGAGGGTGAAGCTATAGGCTTTGAATTCAGGCAACCCAAAGTTGAGTCCGGCTTCATTCATTCACCCACTCATCCATTCATTTGTTCACCAAACACACATTGGGAGCACACGGTCAGTACCAGGGACAGTCCCAGGCACTGGAATGTGACTGTGAGCAGCACGGATGAGGTCCTGGCACCACGCGAGCTGCCATTTCAGAACAGGAGTCATAATAAACACACACACACACACACACACACACACACACACACACACACACGATGCCTGCGGTGCTAACTGCTTTGAGGGAACCGCGTCACCTTCCTGAGACTCGGTTTCCCTCCTGGAAAGGGAGTTGGTAGCACGGAACCCTCAGGCAGAGGTGAAGATTAGCCGGTCTCTCTGAGAGCAGGGATTTGATGGGTGCTTTTTTACCGCCCGGGACCTGTCAGGGACTATGCTCTCAATAAAAAGGTAGAGAATAACAAATGAATGAGTGACTGTGAGGGGCCCAGCCCCGGGAGTTCAGGGACAAAGGCCTCAACACCAGCGGCAGGGCACGCACTTCCGTGATGGCTGGGTTACAAACTGCGCATGCACAAAATTAGGCCTTTGTCTAATTTTCGGAGACCTGCATCCAAAGTGCCGGGAACAGAGGAACATGGGAAGACATTGTCCCCGTTTCGGGCCCCCTTGCAGCCCCCTGGGTGGGGAAGACAGGCTTATATAACCCCCGCTTTTGGCTCCTCTAAGGGCCGTGGGAGTCCAGGGCCTGGGGGAGGGGCAGGCGTCTTTGCAGGGCCTGAGAAGGGGGAGTGGGAATGACTGTCCTGAGCGGCCCTAGTGGAGTGTTGGTGGGTGGTGATAGAACAAGAAGCCTTCCTATGGCCCCCCCCCCAAACCGCCCTTAGTGTCCTGAGTAAGGTGAGAAAGGAAGTGGAACCTGGCCTTGGATTGGGGGAGAAAGGCAGAGAAAGTAGGTGTTTCTGGTGTCTGTCTGTCCAGATCTACAAGTACTACTCCCTGCTGGCTTCCGTGCCTCTCCTTCTGGGCCTTGGATTCTTGAGCCTTTGGTACCCGGTGCAGTTTGTGAGAAGCTTCAGCCACAGGACCGGAGCAGGCTCCGAGGTAAAGGGGCTGGGCCGGGCTCCCCCCTCCCCCGTCTGTGGCCCCCCTTCTGTGCAGTGATGCTTAGTGGAGGATGCAGCATATAGCAGGTGTCAGACAAAGTTTGCTGAGTTGCCAAGTAACTGGTTAGCCCTCCCTCCCAAGCCGAGGTTAGGCCAGTCCCTGGGGTGGCACCCAGATGCCTGGGGCACCAAGCTCTGGCACGGCAGGGACTTGACAAAGGAGAACTGTCCCAGAGACAGTGATAGCTCTGGTTCTGAGCCCCTGGGCACTGGCTGGACAACTGGGACAGGTCAGGAGTTTGTGCCCGGCAGGAGCTCCGCAGGGGCTGACATGACCCAGGAAGCACTCGGGGAAGAATTGCATTCTGACTCAACGCTCGGTTGGATAACATCAGATAAAGGGGAGGGCTTCCTGGAGGAGGCAGACTTGAGCAGGGGCCTGAAAGACAGGCAAGATCTGGAATGGGGAGAGAATGAGAAGGTCCTGCAGGCACAGGAAAGAGCATGAGTAGGGGGCAGAGATGGGTCGTGTCTGTTTTGTTCAGGACCCGGCAGTTCTTGACCCAAAATAAACACTCAGCCAGTGTTTCTGTCAAAAGAGAAGTCTTAGAAGGTGTGGTCATCTTACTAAGAAGCCTTCCGCGCACCCATCAGGCGCCAGGCCTGGGGCGAGGTGCTGTGGGCTCCGCGCTGACTGACTGTGTCCAGCCTTCAGGAGCTCCAGGGAGCTGGGGGTGATGGACCCAGCAGCCTACATGAATTACGGCGATGTGAAAAGTGCCCCGGGGGCTCATCCAAGTGCATGGGGGCACAGGCGGAAGTGGGGTCAAATGCTTTTCCTGGTGAGAGAGGAGGAAGAGGAAATCGAGAAAGGCTGAGGACACAGAGGCACGGGGCTGGTCACTCTTCCTTCTGCGGGGGAGGGTGGACAGTTATGGGGGTGTGGATTTTAAGCGTCCAGTGGGCAGCTGGGCCCCATGGCCCTAGAGTTCAGGAGAGGGGCTGGGACTGAACCCCGAGGAGGCATGTGGGGAGGGGGGAGAAGAGGCTGGAGTGGGCTCCTGGTACCCAGGGGCCACCCCAGGTTCCCTTGGGCTCCCCGACAGGATTTGGCTCTCCTATAGCAGCGGCAGCGTACTAAGTACTTTTCATCACTGCCTCCTGATGTTCTAGGGAAGGATCCCTTCACCCTTCCAGCTAGCTCGGAAGAGGGGAGCAGCTTCCCAGGATGGCTCTGCCTTGCTGGATCCTGCTCCCTCTTCCAGGCATCTTCTCTCCCTGGCCCCGCACCCCATTGCCTGCCTTTCCTCTTGAGAGTCTTGGGAGAAGTGAAATCCTCTTTAGCCCTTAGTGAAGCCTCAAAGGACACAGTGAAGCTTTGAGCTGACTCACACCTGCCCTGGACCCCAGGGTTGCTATGGTAACAGGCGACCATGGCTATATTCTCCTAACACTGGGAGAAGGGACTCAACCCCTTGTTCCCATGGGTCTCTGCTACTTGGCAGTCGGCTTAAGGCCTGGAATGTGGCTTAGACAAATCCTGTCACCCTTGCGATCTCCCTCGAGTAGAGGGAAAGGCCTGGGGCATCTGACCTTGAACGGCCCGCGTCCTGATTGGGGGTGAGCCCGGCGGACACAGGCTCCCTGCGCCCCGATCTCAGTCAGCAGCGGTCAGAGAGCCAAGAGGGGGACAACGACGAGAGGTGATTGAGAAGAGCAGGAGCAGGTTGGAGCTGGACCTTAGGAGGACTCCCCAGCACCAAGTGTTGTTAGACAGGAGATAATTAGTCTCGGATTCGTGGAGGAGGAGAGGGCAGCCTTGGGGACTCGGGCCTCGTCCTGCAGGTCTCCCTTCTTTGCAATTCTCCACAACCAAGAGGTTTTTGTGGAGTACCCACTGGGGGCCCCCGGTGGCACCCTGAGCTGGGTTCCCGGGGGTGGCTCCAGGCAGGTCTCCTCTCCCTGCCCCCACAGAGGCTGCAGAGTAGCTACCCCGAGGACTATCTGAGGACCCTCCTTTGCCTGAAGAAGCTGAGGAGCAGGTGAGGTTCTAGGCGTACCTTCTGGGCCATGGGGCGGGCTGGTGGGGCAGAGATGGGAAATGGATCAAATTCTGGGGCTCAGGGAAGGGGCCGCCCCTGGGTCTTTCTGCAGGCCCCACGCCTCCAAGCACAGCTTCCTGCCTCAGGCCGGGATCTGCGTCAGACAGTGCATCTACACTCCACAGCGAGGTACGGAGCAGGGTGCTGAGGTCCAGAGTGACAGGCGACCTCCCCCCTCCCACGCACAAAACAGCTACAGTGGGAGGTCAGCACCTGCGAACCCCAGAACCCTGTCATCAGGAAGAACAGCCCCCAGCTTGGGACGAGGGGAAGCCCCTGGCCTGGTCTGGCCTTGGTGGTTCAGTTTCCTGTGAGCCTTGGCCCTTGTCCTGGGCCCCCGGGGAGGGAGGGGGCTCCTGGGCCTGGATGGTGCTCGGCCCACCATATCCCACCTTTTGGGGACTACAGGGTTCCGGCTGCCCCTGAAGCTCGTGCTGTCAGCCACGCTGACGGGGACGGCCGTCTACCAGGTATGTCCTGCCTCTGCAGTACCGTTTGCCTCCAGCCCAGCTCACTCTCCAGAAGTGGGGCCCACAGTCCCGTCCAGCTGCTTCTGACGTCCTGGGGACCCTGGTCTACCCAGAGGAATGAGGGGTAACTCTCGTTGGGCTCACACGGAGTCAGAGCATGAGTTTGGGAGCCACAGAAACACGGGTTAAAATCCGAGTCCCGTCATTTACTGCCTGTGACTCTGCACACGTCACTCAACACCCTTCAACCCATCGGCTCAGCCAAAAAGGGAGGAAATTCCCTTCCTCTTTGGGAAGTTGGGAAGATTTAGTGAAAAACGTGTTTGATAAACCCCACTGTCCTGACCACCCTACTGCCACCCCTAACTAACAAACAAACAGACCCAGATCTCAGGAGGTAGGTGTGATTTTTCTCTGTTTTCCTGATGGGAGGCATCGAGGCTCGGAGGGAGGGATTTGATTGGCCATGGTCCCCCCGCTAATTTCTCAGGGCGGCCCGCATCTGGGTCCAGACCTGTCCAGCTTCAATGCCTCGGCTCACTTATAGGACACGTTGCTGTCTCCAACTTGGAAAAATTGCAAATTTTATATTCTGAATTTTAGAGAGATGATGGACAGACTGACAGACAGGTAGACAGTGGTGCTGCCTGAAAGGGTACCCGTGGCCTGTTAGGCTAGAATTGGATCCGTCTGGGACATGCTGGTCAGCGGCATGAACGGGCCCCCTGACTGCTCTGGAGGGCGGAACAGAGCCGCAGTGGGTGCCGGCCGCCAGCGTGCTGCCCCGAAGTGCCCCCTGCAACGCAGAAAACACTTCTCCTGGGGCGGGAGCGCCTGGTTCAGCGCAGCAAGGCCCTGGTGCTTTCATTTCGGGATTCTTCCAGGTGGCCCTGCTGCTGCTGGTGGCCGTGGTGCCCACCATCCAGAAGGTGAGGGCAGGGATCACCACGGAGGTCTCCTACCTGCTGGCCGGCTTTGGGGTCGTGCTCTCGGAGGACAGGCAGGAGGTGGTGAAGCTGGTGAAGCACCACCTGTGGGCTCTGGAAGGTGAGGCCCCTGGAGCCCCCTTTCCCCCGAAGGCCTGGAGTGGGTGGATGTGAGCTGGGTGGGGAGCCGGAGCAGCGTGCCCTTGGGCACATTCCTTCCCTTCTCTGAGCCTTGACAGCCTCGTCTCCATTGCGGGGAGGGCGTTGGAGCTTCCAGTCCAAGTCTGAGGCCTGAAGGTGCCATGTCAGCAGCTTCTGGTCCGCTCGTGTGGTGTCCCCCACCCTGACCCCCAGTGTCTTTTCCCAGCTCTGCTGGCTGAGGATGGGGGAGGCCACGGTGTCTGCGAGCTGAGGGGGCAGCCTCAGGGGCCTCTGCTAAAGGCGGGGGAGGTAGCAAGAAGGTGGAAATGTGGGACTGAGCCGGGTGGGCTGAGATCACGTCTCCTGGGAGACTTTCCAAGTTGGCTACGATCTGGGCCATGGGCAGGAGTCGACGTGGCTCGCGGCAGCCCGCATCCAAGCACAGACCTCGAGGCAGCCCCGTGAGGCTGACATCATGGATGCCGTCGGTCAGGGCAGGGCATCGGGGGAGGGAGGCAGGAAGTGACGTGTCCAGGGCAAAGGATTCTGCTTCTGCCCCTCCCACTGGCATTTATAGTCACGTGCTGTGGTTTCCAAGCCCAAAGGCTCCCACTGTGGGTCTTCTTAGGTGCTGGGTCGAACAGCAGTGTTCACTGTCCTAGTTCCCAGCTGAGGACAGCCAAGGCCCGCGGGCAGTAGAGATATGTCCAAAGCAGCCAGCAAGCCACGTTGGAACTGAGATTATATCTAAGCTTGGGACCCTTTGGCCTGTTCTTAGCCCAAGGAGCCAATGCCGTCTGAGCTCTGGGAGCCTCTGTTTGAAGGCTCCCCTCCCTCTCCCCCGGCACCTGGTCAGTGAGCCTGGCATTGCTCGCAGAGAGTTCCCACTCTGAGTCAGGCAGACTCGATTAGGGTTTCTGCTCCATCGCTGACTAGCAGTGTCCTTGGGCAAGACACTTCTCTTCTCTGGATCTCAGATTTCCTGTCTGCAAAGCGGCGCTGAAGCGGCAAAGGAACCTTGTCCTCGAGGCCCTGGCTCTGATGGGGGAAGATGAGCGGACCCACAGGGCGGGTCCCATAAGGCAGCAGGTGCAGCGTCTCAGAGGGAGGCAAAGCACGGGGTGGTCTGATGGGCACTAGGGTTAGGGGGACCCAAGTTTGAAACCAAATGACAAGAGAGGAGCAGGAGGTAGATGGACATCGAAGGCCAGGTCCTGGGCAGGCTCAGCAGACCGGCGCCCCATCTTCTGGCAGAAACGGTCCGAATGCACCTTTGCAGGTGCTGAGCTGGCTGCTCCTGACGGGCAGATGGAAAGGGCAAAGCTGTGCGTGCTCAGAGCTTTCTCCCAGCTTTACTTTGCAGAAAAGTGCCGCCTCCCGCCCCTGGAGGAGTGAGCCCAGGACAGGCCGGGAGGCTCAGGTTTCTGAAGCGGTCCTTCACCTAAGAATCACCTGGTAACTTAAAAGATCCCCAAGCCTGACCTCACAGACCCTGAGCGGGGTCTCGGTGATTCTGATGTGAGCCTAGGGCCGACTTTTGTTTGAGAACCCCTGTAGCAGGCACTCCGAACTCATCAATTGGTTGATTGATTTCAATCAATTGCTCACTGCAATAAGCCATGAAGGCGCTGTCTTTTAAAAGCCGCCAGCACAATGGTTCTCAGTGCTGGCTGCAGGTCAGAATCCCCGGGGCTGCTTTTACAAAAGCTAAGGCCTGGGTCCCACACCCAGAACTTCTGGTTTGATTGGCTATAGATGTGGCCTGGGCCACAGCGGTTGTAACCCCTCCAGGTCTTTGTAACCTGTGGCGAGTGCCTCGCCCGCTTCTCTAGCCCCTGCGACTACGTGGAACTCAAGCTCACCTATTTCAAGTCCATTTGTCCCCCACCCACTCCTGCTCTGGCATGGACGCGGACCAGGAACACTTTCCTGGGCTAGCTGATGAAGTCAGGGTGCAGCCACCCCGGGCTCTTTCTGGGCCTGCTTGGAAATGGCTGCAGGTCTGGCTTGATCATTTCCTGGTGTAGGGCTGGTAGGCCAGGCCCCCTCTCGGAGTCTCGGCTTCTTCCTTTCCGTCCGTCTCCTGTGGGGCTGCTCTGGGGGTGCAGGGCAAGGATGGCTGTGGAGGTAAGGTGGAAGGGGGACAGCCTTCGTCCCCCCTGTTTAAATACCAGGCTCACTCACGACACACCAGGCAATCTCCCCCAGCTGCTAGTGAGAGAGCAAACTCTCCATCTTTGCTCATGGCCAGTGTGGGCAGGGAGCTGGAATAGATGGGTAGCTGCGGTCACTTCCCCTCATTCTGATGGACTCAGGCCACGCCTAAGGCCACTTGCCTCCTCTGTGCCCGGATCGAAGGCCAGGATGTAGGCCTCGAGGGGGTGTTACAGCTCCCCTCGTGCTGGGACGCAGGCAGCACAGCCGTGTGCTGACGTGAGCGAGGTGAGGCTGGGGGGGTGCAATGACCCCCCGAAGGCCACGTGACCAGGGAGCCCTGGAGCTGGAGGCGGAGCCCAGCTTGGGTCTCGCAGCGGTGGAGGCAGCAAGACTGGGTGAGAGCCAAGTCTGCAGCCTCCACGGTGGCTGCTCCCCGTCTTGGCTACCCGGTGTCACCTGGCAGTGCAGGGCCAGCTGCGGTCATCAACGTTCACTGGGCCTGAGAACGGGGAGTGTGGCAAGAGGCTTCTGCTCAGGCCGGGGTGTGGGGCAGGGGTAACGCTCACCCCGGCACAGCCGGGTGGCAGTTGGGAGGCTCCCAGGAGACCCCGCAGGCCTGGCCTCCCACTGTGCTCCCTCTTTACCATCTAGTTTGCTACGTCTCGGCCTCGGCCCTGTCTTGCTCCCTCACCTTCCTCGTGCTGGTCCGCTCACTGGTGACACACAGGTTAGTGGCAGACCTGACCCTCAGTGCGGACGTGGGGAAAAGGCCAGAGTCTCTGGGCCTGCAGGGCCCCGACCCAGAGGGCCCGTAGGGAAAGCCCTGGTGCTGGAGGGAGGGAGGGAGGGTCTCTCTAGGCCTGGGTTGTCCCTGAGCCCAGCTGTCCTGTGGTGGGCGGAGAAGGTGGGTGTTTCAGCCTGGGTGGGGGTGACCCAGGGCATGACTGCGTCGGGGCTGGAGTGTGGGGTTCGCCCTCTGAGAGGGGGCCGCAGGGACGGGCTGGATTTGACAGGGAAGGGCCCTGGGAAAGCTGGCCCTCTACCTGGGAGTGGGAGAAGAGGAGGGAGCCGAGGGAGGAAGGGTGCTGCAGGAACGAGTCCTGTGTGAGCAGGGGCTCCCCGAGCCCGCCTGGAGACCGGGTGGGGAGGCGGTCCGGCTGGCGTTGGGGCTCTGCAGAGATTGTCATTGCGGCGAATGAGGAGCACTGAGGGAGTGTGGGTAGGGAGGGAGAAGAGTGGGTGGGAGGAGCAGTCCAGGCACTTAGCAGTGTCAGAGGACTGGTCCCCACGCCCTGAGCACTTATCAAGCCTCACGGGTCATGCCCAGGGATCTTTCCCCCGGGGGTGAACCCTCCTTAGCCTGGCATTCGAGGCCTTTAGGCCTCTGCCTTGAGAGGTTACATACAGGCACATTCCAGCTAATGTGTGGGGGGGCTATGCCACGATGGGCTTTCTCATGGGGTGATGAGTTCCCTGTCATGGGGGTATGCAAGCAGAGCCCATGGCCATGGATGGGGAACCTTGCCTCCCACCCTGGTGGCCAAGTTGCAAGTCACTTCCCATCTTGTCTGTTGTCACTTTTCTGACTTGGCTCACAGTGAGCCTTCCTCCTGAATTTGTCTCCCTGACCCCCACCCCACCAGCCTACTTACTCGCGTTCACCCTTTAAGGCACTTCTCGGAACTCACCTCCTCTAGGAAGCTCTTCCTGACCTCCCAGGCTGGATGAGCGGCCTGCACTGGGCTGCCCTGCCCTTGGGTCGTAATCAGCCCGGGAGTGTTTGTGCTCCCTGAGACCCCTGCCCTCCTCGCCCCCATCCCAGGGTCAACCTGCGAGCTCTGCACCGAGGGGCTGCCCTGGGCCTGGGCCCTCTGCCTCAGAGCCCCCACCCCTCTCGCCAGGCCATAGTCTGTTGGATGAGCTTCAGCGCCTACCAGACTGCTTTCACCTGCCTTGGTGAGCCCCCCAGCCCACCCTGCTGGGCCTTGGCTGGCTCCAGACGCTGACCCCAGGGAGGATGGAGGGAGTGCCCAGCGGGTCTTGACCGCCCCTGGGTGCCTGCCTCTGCTGGGGCAGGATCTAGCACCAGAGTGGGGAGAGGGACCCCCTGGTCTTCACTGCATTCAGGGAGCTCACTCAGGTGGGGGAGGGGGCGCAGGAGCCCTTGGGGAAAGGCTGTCCCTCACATGGGGGTGGCCCCTGGTTGCTACCGGTTGTTCACCCAGGAGGGGTGAACCCAGGCCTGGAAGGTGGGAAGTTCAAGCAGACACATTCCTGCTTGTGTGAGTGGGGCTGTGCCATCTCAGGAGGTACGGAGACCCCTGTCACGGGGGCATGCAAGCAGGGTTCCAGGGCCATGGGTAGGGGCTGCAAAGGGGGTCCCGCCTTGAGGGGGTTGGACTAGATTAATTTCCAGGCCCCTCCCAGCTCCTAAATTTCTGACCCTCCCCTCGGGCACTGTAGTGAGTAAAGCTTTCTGGAATGTGCGGGCAGGGACCAGTGCTTCAGAAGCAAGGGCTGCTTCCTCTCCCTGCTGATCCTCTGGGTTCTCACCCTGGCCCCGGGGGGGCGGGAGACGATGATGAAGGAGCAGAGGAATTACTAGCACCGGAAGTCGTAGCTCCTCCTCTCGGTAGACTTCCTACCTCCTGACTCCTTTTGCGTCCACACGGTCCCACGTAAAGAATTAGCCAGTTGTTTAGGTGGACGACTGCTGGGCACCGACCACGTTCCAGACCCTGGCCGGCAGGAGTGCGTTCTGGTCCCCGAGGAGTCCGGAACAACGCGGGGAGAATAACATTTACGAAGCACCTTGTGGTTTTCAAGAGTTGTCCCGCACATGATCTCATTGGGTCCCCGCGGCAGCCCTCTGCGGCAGGAGCATGCTCCCCATCTTACAGAGGAAGAAACCAAGGCTCAGGGAGGTTAAGTAACTGGCTCAAGGCGGCACAGCGAGGCAGCGGCAGAGCAGGGATCTGAAACCGGGTCCCCCAGATGCCGAAGCTTTTGGGTTCCTGGGAGCGTCAGGGGGTCTGGGCCCTGCAGAGCTGAGGTCTGCCCCTCACCTGCCCCCATCTTGGCAGGGCTCCTGGTGCAGCAGGTTGTCTTCTTCCTGGCGACCACGGCCCTAGCCTTCCTGGTGTGTATGCCTGTGTTCCACGGCAGGAACCTGCGGCCCCTCCGATGGCTGGCATCCTTTTGGTGAGAGAGACGAGAGGCTGAGGGCTCTGGGACCCCTTCCCAGAAGACTGCTCCCAGTGACACCCTCCTACCCCACCTGCAGGCCCTTCTGGCTGACCTTGGCCCTGGCTGTGACACTGCAGAACATGGCAGCCCATTGGGTCTTTCTGAAGACTCACCACGGACGGCCAGCGCTGACCAA
>PVJI01023621.1:0-23234 GCA_004026765.1 Micronycteris hirsuta
GTGGCAGTTTACCGATCCACCTGTCTTTCAGCTTCAGTATTGTAGTGGTTTCTCGCATGAAGGCTGCCCACGGTCCCAGGGAGATTCCAGGGCTCCAGTCTGGACCAGCCACCCTGTCAGCATTTCAGATGGCAGGCAGGAGGAAGGAAGGAAGGGCAATGGAGGTCCCTCCCGGCTGTGTCCACTCTATCTAAGCACCCTCCCCAAAGTCCCACACTGTCCCTCTGGTCACATCTAATTGCCCTGTCCTTAGCCTTGGTCACTCTTAGCTGTAAGAGAGGTCTGAAACGATGGTCTTTCAGTTTGGTGAATTGCTACACTAAATAAATCCGAATCTCTCTTCTTAAGAATAAGGGGAGAATGAAAACTGTGGAATCAACCGGTGTTCTCTCTCTTCACTAACGTCTAAGATGAACAGGAGGAGATGAAGTTATTTTCAGAAGAATCAGGCATTTGTTTGCTAACCACAGCCTGTCTTTTCTTGGTGTTCACTTGTCAACAGAGAGGAAAAAAAGTCTTGGTTCCAAACCAGGATATACGAGTGGGACCCCTGCTTTCAGTTCCCCAGCAGAATGATCGGAACCGTGGTGTTGGCCTTCATCTGCCTGTACCTTGTGAGTAGATTTGAGCAAACCCTTTTCTGTTTTGTAATTGCGGTGGGACTAGGGGAGGGGTTGTTCTTAAAAGGCTGGCTCAAAATTTAACCTCTGTAAGTCAAAGAGGTACAGTTCTTTGACCAAACAATTTTGACTCCAAACACACTTTTACCCACGTGGTGAATATTGCTAGTAAATATAATCAGATTATTTATGGAGACTTCTGGTTGCCAATTCCACCTGTGAAGAGCTTGCAAAAAAGCCATTCTATCCTAACAACAAATGAAAATCAAAACAAACAGAAAGAAATCAACAACTCTCAGATCTGCAAGAGAAGTGAGGTTACAGGGCAAAGCATTGCCCCTGAGTTGAAGAGACAGACAGGCGTATAGAGAATCACAACAGAAGGGAGCAGGAACCCCATGGGACTCAGCTTCGAGGGAGGGAAATCTGACTGTAATTGACACAGTCAATCAACTGGAATTTTGGACATTCATAGACTACTTCATCAACAAGAGTAGAATACACATTTTTTTTCAAGATGACATGGAAATTTATCAAGATAGATGAAATCCTGGACCGTAAAATACACTGTAACAAATTTGAAAGAATAGAAATATGCAGTGTCTGCTTTTAGACCACAATAGAATTAAACTAGAAATAAATAACAGAAAGATAACTGGAAAATTCCAAAATAGTGGAAATTAAACAACACACCTCTAAGTAACTGTGGGTTATAGGGGGGGAAAAAACTCAAGAGAAATTAAAAATAAACAAAAATGAAATTAAGTGAAAATGAAAACACACACCAGAATGTGTGGGAGGCAGCGAAAGCAGTGCTCAGAGGGAAATTTATAGCATTGAATGTATAAATCAGAAATAAAGACCCACATCAATCTCTAAGCTCCTACCTCAGGAAACTAAAAAAAGAAGAGCAAATTAAATACAAAGTGAGCAGCAGAATAGATATAATAAACTTAGAGCAGAAACCTATGAAATTGAAAACAGGAAATAAAGAAAATCAATGAAACCAGAAGCTGGATCTTTGAAATAATAAAATCAATAAGCCTCTGGCCAGACTAAGAAAAAAGGAGAGAAGACACAAATTACTCATGTCAGAAATGAAAGGGGGAACATCATTGCAGATTCCATGGGCATTAAAAAGAATAATAAAGAAACAGAATGGAAGAGAAGGGAGCTGATCTAGCCGAGTCCTGGCCTGGGAGAAGGCCATGGTTTAAGAGAAGAAGGTAAGATGTGGTAGAAAGTACCTGTCATCTAAAGTGAGACAAAAGAAAGGCGAATGTGCTCTGGAAGTTGAATGAATGATTCTAGATTCAGAAGCTGCCCTAAGATGATAGCATTTGAGCCCTGCGTTCAGAGATAACAAGGTTCAGCTGGTGAAATAAATGGTGGCGGGAACTCTAGACGGAATGGCACGACAGTCGGGAGCATGAAGACAGGGCGGTCGGGACGAGCAAGCATGGCGCGCGTACAGGACATGCTGTCTCCTTCACTTTGGTTGTCACTCAGATGCCGGAAGGGGAACAACGAGAGAGATGACTGGCACTCTCCCCGATGTCACCACTTATTTAGCATTAGACATTCATCTCGCTCCGATTTAATTAATGTTTAAAGACTTCCGTGAGCCCTTAGAGGCCTCGTCTTATGTGCCGTAGGGGGAAGAACAGCGTTTGGGGAGTCTCCCAGCCACAGAGAAGCCACCACCCATTCATCTCCGTATAGCCAGTGTCCAGAGTCTCGTTCAGATGAGTGTTGAACTTCAAAGAGTTCTAACCTCAAAACCAAAGAGAGACCCATATGTGATTCACATACTAGGCACAAGCTGGGCTCGGGTGAGGCTTTGAAATGTTTGCTCCGTGTCCTCAGTTCATCGTCATTGAATTCTGCATGTTCATGTATGTGAGAGAGAAGCTGGATGTGTTTGAAGGCGAGTTAGAGAGCTACATTGCTTCCGTGAACCAGACCGGGACCCTGGCCCCCGTCATCCTGCAGGTGAAGGAGCTGATGAGCGTCTCCAAAGGTAAACCTGTCCTTGCACGTAGTTGCTGTTTAACTGGAGGCAGGTCCCCGCCCCCAGAAACCGGCAATTAGAAGTTCAGTGACGTTTGACAAGGATGGAAGCTACTACACTGTATATACGCTGTAATTTTCTCTTCCCATTACTCATGGGATGGAAAATATTAATACCAAAGGAGAGGATGGTCCAGGAAGTAAAGTATTTCAAGGGTGTGTGTGGCTAAAATGAAACAGAAATATATAAGCAAAACTGTATTTACACAAGAAATACGCTAAAGGAAGTATAATATATTTTGCCCAGACCTTTCTGATGTGGGTTTCTGCGTTTGGAAAATACTGTTTCTGGCTCATCTTCAGAGGCCTCTCCTATCACCTTTTCTGTTCCAGGAGTCTGGGTGGCTACCATTCTGCCTTCCTCCCTCACGTGTGTGAGCTACCTCTTCCACATCTTGGCTTGTTACAGGTAAGAGGGCCCAGTTGTCTGTGCGTCTTCACCAGGAGGGCATCCAACAGTTTTCTGAGAATTCCCCGACAGTGCCAGCAGGGCCCACACTGGAGCCAGGAGTGCATGCAAGGTCAGGGACAGCCACTTTGACTGTCAGTAAACAACAAACAACGATGGACTTGAGCTTCTCCCTAATCTAGACATTGTGTAGGATCTTTAGATTTTCACCACAACCCTGAGGAGTACTCTCAACTCCAGGTTTATAGCCCAGAAAGCTGAGACTCAACAAAATAACTTGCCCGCGCAGTTAGCCACTGACCTTGGCATTTCAACCCCAGACCTTGGCATTTCTTCTACACTCTGGCCGCTCTGCTGGGTGCCAGCCCTGCCCTGCTCTTCAGGCCTCATCGCACTGGGCCTTCAGCAGATGAATGCGGCTCACGGGGACACCAGGGGGCAAAGGGACCAGGCGCCTGAATCTCAAGCACACCAGTCAGTGCTGTTCAATACATAGTGAGCATATATTTTTAAAAGATTTTATTTATTTATTTATAGAGAGAGGAGAAGGGAGGGAGAAGGAGAGGGAAACATTGATGTGAAAAAGAAACAATCCATTACCAGGGCCTGAGCCTGCAGCCCAGGCATGTGCCGTGACCGGGAATTGAACCGGCAACATTTTGCTTTGCAGGATGATGCCCAACCAACTGAGCCATACCAGTCAGGTCCATAGGGACCATTTACATGCAGATAGCAGTTGAATTTTAGGTATCTCGTGCTCCCCGTCTCTCTGTCTCTCTGCCTTTGCCTTTACCTCTCTTGGTCTCTCTGTCTCGGTCTCTAACCCATACTCGCTGACTCAAAGGAAGCTCAGGGCCAATCTCCCATCACCCCCAGAACATCCTGCTTTTGCATCCTCACCACCTGGCTGCCCCCAGGGTGAGCCTCTTGCAAATGGCATCCAAGAAAAAGACTGTCCTGGGACGAAGAGGCCCCAATTCTCCATCCCCGCCCTCCCTTGCTCCTTCTCTTCACGTTCTTCTCCCTGGACCCTGTGGGTGGGCTGGCACGGAGGCTGTCCCCTGTCCTGTCTGAGAAAAGGCGATATCTGTTCCTTTCTTCATTAGTGTGCAAGTGGCTGGGAGGTCTTCACTGAGGCATTTGACCACGACTAGGGACAAGCACTGTGCAGAGCAGGCTGCGTGGATGTGGGCAGAGGGCAGCTGAGGGCACTGGGGAGACAAGTGCCCTGGGCTGGGGAGGCCTCCTTCCTATCCAGGCCGGCTCCTCCCGCCCACACCTGTCGCCCAGGTGTGATGATCCCTGCCTGCCTCCTTTAGAGAACAATGGGGCAGAGGAAACAATGGGTGAGAAAGCACCCTACAAACCGGAAGACACTAGCTCTGTGCCAATATTTTTATTTTCCTTAGAATTATTCCAACTTACATACAAGCTCTTTTTTTAAAAAATGGTACAAAAAACGTTTAGTGTAAAGCAAGTCTTCCATTCAGAGCCCAAGTGGTTGCCCCTGAGCTAAACACAGTTATTCATTTTCTGAGCATCCTTCCAGAAATTGTCTGTGCTGATACATCTGTGTCTGTTTGTATCGCTGGTTGCACACGCTACTCCAGGGCGGCAAACCAAAAACACAGCAAAAGCCACAGATGCAATCGTTAATTTTCTAGGAGACACTGTTAAAAAAGTAAAAAGGGAGGCGAAAATAATGTAATAATATAGTTACCCTAACATAACCCAGACACCATCACTTCCACATGTAATAAATATACAAACTACGAATGAGATATTTCTACTCTTCATTTCATACCAACTCTTCCCAGTTCGGTGGTGATGAAATTACAAAACAATCAGGGAAATGCTGGAGATAGAATGTTGAGAAAAACTTTGGCCCAGGTGTGAATTTGGACTGTGAACTTGACTGTGCCAACCTAATCTTTACACAGAGGCTCGGGCCGAGACTGGCACGGGGACGACACGCAGTGATGTCTTGGAGTGTTGGGATTGTGGGGAGTCATACCCCCTTTTTCATTTCCCTTTATGTCGTTCTAAGGTGGGGGATATCATTAAAAATGGTTTTCTGTTTTTATCTGTTTTAAAGCATTAGTACATAAATAATTTATATGCACTGTAGAAAAAATTGAGCAAAATGAAGAAAATAAAAGTCACGTACGGTCTCAAATACCACAGTCACCCTTAAGACTAGGTAACTATATATTACTTTTATAAAATATATTAAAGATTTTTAAGGCTAATCAGAACCATCCCATGAGCTGTGACCGGTACCAGGGGCTACAGCTTCTTCGAAGGCCATCTCCCCCCCCAGGCCTTCCTGTGTATATCCGTTGAGCTCCAAGAGCATGCGGAGCTGCGGTTACGAACATTGCTCATTTCCCCCCTTTTTTCTAGAAAGCACATGAAGAGGTTGTGGGCAGGAAATAAACACTTTCTCCCTCTGAAGTTCCATAACCCTTCCTCATCACGGAGTGTGGTAAGTCTGCGGAGCCCTCCGTCTGCTCTGAGACTCAGTGGCTTACCAATGCCTGCTCTCTGGCACCTCAGATGGGGCAGCGTGTTGGGGAGAACCCCGACTGGCAGTCCAGAGTCCTCAGCTCTGGGGTGCTCGGCTGCTGGGTGACTCGGGACAGTCACTCTCCTCATGTAGCCCTCGGTTGTTTCCTCATCTGTAAAATGAGGACAGTCACCTGCCACGGTGGGTTGGTGGGTGAATCTCCAACGAGACAGTGATGCTGGACACGTGGGCCAGAGGTAATCAAGGTTTTCCCCCCTCTCCAGGGCCCTTTTTCTTTTTGAATCGCAGGTGGCCATTGCAAGGTACTCTGGCTGGCAGGTAGCCTACATTCTGTGGGGTAAGTGCCATCACGTGGCCCACTCAGTTCAGCACACGCCGCCGGGGCCCCTGCAGCGTGGCGGTGTGGATGGGGAGGGACACAGGTGGGGCGGGAGCAGCCCCAGCTCCTGCTTCTGAGGGACCTTCAGGAAGGAGGGAGAATCACATGCTCGTACAAATTTGTCATCACCACCTGTCCTGAGCCCACAGGGTAGATGTGCCAAGGGCGGTGGTGACCCAGAGGAGGAAGTGACCGTCCACACCCAGGGCAGGGCTGAATACATTCTAGTGGAGTTGGCATTTGAACCACCCCTGGCAGGGTGAGCAGAAGGTCGGCAGGTGGAAAAGTGAGGCACGCCCGGCAGAAGAAACAGCATAAACAAAAGTGCAGCACCTTTGGGGGGGGAGGGTAGCTCGGGGCTCCAGACAGGGACATGGGCGACTGGATCACGAAGGGCCTTGAGTGACCAGTGGCTCTCTTGGCCCACAGGCTACCTCATTATCCACGTGGTGCAGAGCCTGCTGGGCATGGTGATCATGTACAGCCTGGTGTTGCCCATCATCCACAGCCAGGGCCTGGAGATGCTCCACGGACTGGGCATCGGGATGTAAGTGCTCGGTGGGCTTGCTGCCATTGCCCAGGGCCTGGGAGCGGGGGGCCCCTCTGCTAAGCTCTCACCCATCCCTGGACCCACGCTCTTAGCTCCAATCTAAACTTGGGCCAAAAGAGCATCTCATCGCAATAGGAACCTTACAATTTACAAAATATTTCCACTCTCATTGTTCAGCGAGGTCCTCACATTTGTGTCTGTAGCAGATGCACATAAGTCCATTTTATAGCTGGGAAGATTGAGGTTTGGGGAGGTGAAGTGAGAAGATAATCTAGTGGAAGGAGAGAGGGGGTCTGAGCTTAGGTTTTAGATCGGCTGTATGACTTGGGTAAGTTGGTTCTCCGTGCCTTAGTTTACCCAGATGGAAGATAAAAGTGAACGCTGACATTGAGAATTCACTGTGTGCCTTTTCTCCTAAGTACCCTGTGAGGTCGGGACTTATATTAGCTCCCTCTTCAGATGAGGAAACAGGCACAGGTATGCAGAGCAACTTGTCCGAGGACTGGGGAGAGGCAGGACCGGGAGCCAGGCAGTCTGCACCCAGAGACCTCATTTAACCGCTGCTCCACACTGCCACTCTGGGGGTGCAAACACAGGCTGTGGTCCTCTCTGGAGGCCTCCCTGCCCTGAGCAACTCTCTTCCGTGCTCACCCAGAGACACCGGGAGTCTGGAGCAGGCCTGCCCGGTTGACCCACTCTGTGTGGCCTTCCTGAGCTCTTCTAAAACCCCACTCCTTTCTTCGATCCCCATGCTGTTAAACCACTCACCCCAGCTGCCGCCCCTGTATCCTGGAGTTCTGGTGTAGAGCTAGGAGACCCGACCCTGTGGCCTTGAGAAAGTTACCTCCCCTCTGGGAGCTGTGGTTTTCTCGTCTGCACAACGGGCGTGCAAATGCTCTGTAATAGGCCTGTCACATGGAGCTCACTGCTACTGTTGGCCTGGCGGGCCATCGGCATCTCGCTCCTCTTTGTCACTGGGCACTTCAGAGGGGCTTGCAAGGAGTGGACAAGGCCCCCTCAGCGTGGTCTCCCCCTGCGTTTCAGCCTCACCATATCCGTCGTCCTGGGTCTCGTGATCGTGCAGGTGTGGATCGCCTCCAGCTTCTTCCTACAGCCCAAGATGGGCACAGCCGACAAGCAGAAGCCCTTGGCGCTCAACAACAGGTGAGGGCAGAGGAGCGAATGGCGAATGTAGGACTTCGGCCTCAGCAATCTCTCGTTCTTTCTTCTTCGTGGCTGGCGGGCGCCTGGGCAGACTCTGCGCTCAGAGGGTGAGGGGCAGCGGTTGAGGAGTGGGCTCTGCAGACAAACTCCCTGGCTCCACCCCTCATGAGCTTCCTTATCTTGTGTGGCTTTATAAACATCTATGAATGTCCGTTTCCTCATTTTACAAACAATCGTGCCTACCTCAAGGAGGTGTCCTGGTGATGGAAGGTGTTCAGATATCAACTTGGAACAACAGTGCCTGGCCTGTGGCAGTCCTTTCCAATGCACTTGCTCAGCCACTCGCTGATGGAGGAAACAACAGGGCCCCTATGGATAAAGGGATGTCCCCACAGGACCTGCCTGTGAGACGCTCATGGTCCACGGGAGCTGACAGACACAGACACAGAGGGACAGGAGACGCCAGAGCGCGTGAAAGGGTCACGAGAGAAGCACGAGTGACGGAGGAGAGGAAGGGTGGCAGAGCAGAGGCAGGGGCAGAGGCAGTGGTGGCTCATTCCCGGCCGGTGGGACGTTCGAGCTGCAGTCAGTAAGACGGTGGGGTCCCTACAGGGAGAGCTAAGGTGAGGGCATGGCTGCATCGCCCACTGCACCGGTGAAGGCCAGAAGCCACGAAAGGGCAGGATGTGTAGGGAGAACAGTGAGAATCGGATACGGTGGCCAGGCCGTGGCCTTAGATGGTGAAGGCAGGGAAGGGGCACAAAGCGCCAATGCCAGAAAGGCCCCTTTCGAAGAGGGCCCAGAAATTCCCTGTGCAAAGTTTGGGCCGTATCCCATAGGCAGCGGGAAAGCACAGGATCAAGCGGTCGTTTGGGGAGTCTCCCCGGAGGCCTCGGAGCAGATCCAGGGGGGGCAGGTCCCTGTTACAACAGACAGTGGGGGAGGGGGCACAGCCTCTGCTACAACCCCAGAACTCACTGTTGCCACAGGAGGCTTCTTATCATTCCAGAGATCTCAAAACCCGCAGATCCCACCACACGTGACAGTCGCTACTAACATTCACCCTGCACTGTGGCCCACATTCTGGGGGACCCCTGAGCCCGTCTGCCCGGCCACATTCTCCTCCTGAAAGGGCACCACCCCTCCACCCGCTTCCGTCGCAGGAAGGCGTTCCACAACTTCAACTACTTCCTGTTCTTCTACAACGTGCTGCTGGGCCTGGGCGCCTGCCTCTCCAGGCTGCTGGTCAGCTGCGTCCTGGGCACGTGGCTGATCGCCCGCATCGACAGGACCATCATGCAGCACGGCTACGAGGGAGCAGACATGGGTGAGTGGCCAGCCCCCGATGGCTGCCCATCGGGGAGGGCTGGGCTTGCACTTTGTAAAAGCTGCCCCGAAGCCAGGTGCCGGAGGCCTAGCCAGAGTTCACTCTTCGCTTCTGCTTAGAGCTTATCTTCCCAGGGAGGCTGTAAAGCTGAGCAGAACACACACACGCACGCGCGCACGCATGCACGCATGCACACTCAGCCCGATGATCAGAAGGGAATTCGGGCTACACAGCACCTGCGCATTTGACAGACCCTTGAGGTGTGACAGCAGGTGGTGAGAGGCGGCACGATGCCAGCTGAATGGTCAGGACGTGATTTATGAGCGCACGGCCCTGGAAGTTTTGAGAGGGAACACATCTCAGCAGCACTGGTGCCGTTCGTTGGAAACTTACTTAGGTGGGAAAATGGTCTGTGCAGTTGAAATACTCCAAAATCAAAACCATTTCTGTAGAGCAAAAAGAGTTTGTGGTCTGTTTCTGGCCCGTGCCCACCCCTTTCCTCGCCGTTCATTAAAGGGGCTCCGAGCTCCTTTGAGCTTCAAGCTCCACAGGAAATGGATGGATGAGAGCGTCACCTGTAAGGACCCTGCTGG
The DNA here is from genome assembly GCA_004026765.1 of Micronycteris hirsuta. Taxonomy (NCBI): domain Eukaryota; kingdom Metazoa; phylum Chordata; class Mammalia; order Chiroptera; family Phyllostomidae; genus Micronycteris; species Micronycteris hirsuta. The sequence goes on from PVJI01023621.1 coordinate 9,640, forward strand.
GTCTTTATACCTAATTTTCCAGATTCTCAGCAAAGACACGGGCGCCATTTACTGACAAAGCGATGCCGCGGTCGTGTCGTGAAAAGCGCGCACTGGCCACCCTGGGGTGTGCTCATGGCTCCGCTCGCCCTCTGGGCTGCAGGGTTCGGCGCGTGGATCGGCATGCTCTATGTGGACCACTATCACACCAACCCCGTGCTCGTCAGTTTCTGTCACATCCTGATCACGGGCCACAGGGAGAGGAAGCTGCAGCAGGCCATCAAATACGGGTACCTAAATCAGTCAGCAGGTAAGTCTCCTGTTGGAACCTTCCCTGTGGTTGGGCACCAGGAAACAAGTATCCCGAGGGTTCCTGGGGTCCCTCAGGTGTCCCCGGTTCCCCCTTCCCTGCCTCCCTGCCTCCACAGTCCGTGCCTGGGAAATCTCCCCAGGAGATCTGGAAGCCCCTGCCAGCCTGGCTAGGGGACCCCTGAGGCCTTGTGTCCTTGTCCTTCTACCTGGCTCCTCTCTTGGTCCCCAGGATGAGCCTAGTTCTTCTGTCTGAGTCCTCCGTTCCCCGTGTGTTTGAGACCCCACACCTATCCCGGCCTTCAGCCAGATGCCCTCTAAGAGGGCACTTAGTTCTATGTACCACGGCTGTCCTGGCCACCAACTCCTGTCCCCTCGAGGCTCTCTACTGTCTACTCCCAGCCCTCCCACCCATGTTCCTCGGCTCTGCCTTCTGCCAGGAAGCTCCAGTTAGTCATGTCTTGTCAGCACCGATCTGGACGGTGCTCATCACTGTTCCCAACCCTGCAGACACCCAGCTCTGTGGGGCAAACACATCCCTCCACTGCCCTCATGTCCTCAGGAGACCTGGTCCAGCTCCTTCCCCTGCTTTTACCCTACACCTCACAGCTCCGGGACAGTGTTTCTTACTGCCTCTGAGAAGGACAGAGACAGCTGATCCCCTTTTCCCCTTTCTACCTGCTCCGATTCTCTCCTAGGTCCCCGCGTCTCAGCCAGGTCCAGGACAAGGTGGCTCCTTCTGCAGACCCTAATCAGCAACCCCAGACTGGTCATGCTCAGAAAATCAAAACCGGGTCATGGCTCCCGGGAGTTCACCCAGATTCTGCTGACGTGCTCGGAGAGCTGACACTGACCGCCAACACTGCCCCAAGGCCATGCCAGGGATGGCTGCCCCCAGAGGAGGCCCAGGCGACGCTGCAGCTGCCGGAGTGTGGTGGGAGACACAGCCGCTGTCCGTGTAGACGGGGCACTGCACCGGCCGCTCGTGGGATGGCATCTGGGCTGAACAGGATGTCTCAGGTCTAAGTCACTCCCCTGGTAAAAAGATCAAGAACTAAAGAGAATTTCTGTTGCACAGACTTTGCCCAATTGTGATTTCTACTCTCCATGGTTAGGAGGCAGCCATGTTGACAAGCACAGGGCAGAACTTCGTGTTGCTGAAGAAGGTGGTAACATTTCCTTACCAAGAGAGTTTAGCCATCTGACACAGGTTTTTCTCTGGAAGGAAGCATGTCCCTGTTTCAACAGGTCCTATTGCTTGCTGCTTCCCAGGCACTACGGTGGTGAGAGAGAAGGAAATCCACGAGCCAGCCTCCAGCTGGGTAGGGGGGGCAGGCACACCCTGAGCTCACCCTGTCCTCGCCCCTGGGATGAGAAACGGACCAGAACTGACCTGGGTCATGGTCACAAAGAAAGATGTACACGTTCTCTGTGGCAAGGGCGGTCCCTGGGAAAGCTGCCTGTCTGAGGAGGCAGAGGCGGGTGTGTGAAGGCACGGGAGCGAGAAAGGCCCAGGCATGTTTGGGGAGGGGGGCCCTCTGGTGTCTGCAGCACAGGGCACGGGGGTGGGGGCTGGTTAGACCACCTGAGGCAGCCAGATGCCAGGCTGGGGGGCCCGGATGTTTCTCTTTGTGCAGAGGGCCTAGTACTTACCCAAGTTCTTCACACCCAGGCATACGATCTCTGATGGCTTGGCATCTGTATAAAGTCTGGCCACTCGAAGTCACTCACAAAGCCGCGCCAGTGCCAGGAGGGCCCTCCGACCGGGTAGGGAAGGCCCTGTCCATTCCGTCACTGTCACGGAGCCCCTACGGTGAGCCCAGCCCTGTGTTCGCCAGACCTGCCTCCCAGTCTCCGTAGCCGAGCTTGTCGCTCCGCTTTTAGAAACTGAGGAAACTGGCACTCGGGGTGCTGGGACCCCCACACCGCCTCTTCCTAGCTGTGCGACATTGGCTGGATGACTTTGCCTCTCTGCACTTCCTTTTCCTCTCACATAAAAAGGGGTAATATCTATAATATTCAAAATTATTTTGAGAATGAAGTGCACTAATACATACAAACACTCCTAAGCTAGTGCCTGATATATCCTAAACTCTCAATAAACGTTAGTGATTGTTATCCATAATGTTATACTTTGCGGTGATGTGATTGGTGCACGTCCACCTCACTGTGCTCAGCTCCCTGAAGAAAGGGGCCTGCGGTGTCCCCCCCCCCCGAGGAAGTGGCCTAGCAAACGACTGCTGCTCCCCCTCAGGATCTCCACCCACCAGCCCTGTTGGCTTCTAGACCTATTCATAGACTTAGCCCCAGAAGTCATTTTGACCAGCAAGGGAGACGGGGTGGGGGTGGGGGTCTTTCCACGGCCAAGTGAACGGGCCCTTATCCCGGCGAAGCAGAATTCATTTGTGATCCATCAGGTCCCAGCCAGGCAGGAGTGGTCACAATGTCCCTGACAGAGAGGCTGGGGGCCTTCAGGGAATCTCTGTCTTCGAGAGAATTGTACAGGGAAGCACAGGGGTGCCAGACGTCCTGGTTCCCAGATAGCATGAATGTTTATGGAACGAGGCCCTGCCGGAGCTGTCAGGTGCATCACAAGCTGTTCCCCGGATGTGAAATTAGCAGGAAGAGGAATTCAGAGATCATGGACAGGGATCCCAGAAGGACTCAGATCTAGGTAAAGACTGATCATAGGGTCCCAGGAGGGCACTCGGGATGGAGAGTCCTGCTGCCCTTAGTCCATTTGCAAATGATCTTTCTCTGGCCTTGACTTCCCCACATGCGATGTTTAATCTCTACATTCCACCCCCACCCCCAGTATTGCTGCAGTTCCAGAGAGTGAACTAGAAAACTATAAGTTCCTAACATTTGGCCAAAAAAAAACCTCAACAAGGGAAGCAGAACATGTTCACTCTTCCTTAAAAGCTGTAGAAAGAAAGCCACTCTCCTGGGGCAGGAAATGGTTAATTTTACCGATGCTCTAATTCCAGCGGTTGTGGCTAACGCCTGTGAAGTCCCTCCAACCTCCGAATCTCAGGCCTTCTCAGGGGCTGTGTCTGCTGCTTGTCCAGGCTCACTAATGAAATGAACGTGTCATCTGAGGAAGGGGGACTGGTGGGTCTCCTTCACAGCCAGGGAAGGGGCTGGCCCCTCTCCCTTCTCCCACATACAATAAGCTGATGAGCCTGCAAGATTTTTCAGTTCAAGGAGGAATGTGGGAGTCTGCATCTCATTTAAATGAGCCAGAAGTGAAAGAACCAAATCTCAACTCAGGCTGTAAAAGAAAATGGATTGTAATAATATTCAAATCTAGCATTTACTATTTTAAACAAATAAATATTGCCCCTCCCCAGTAAGTAAAGAGGCCTTGGAATAAAGCAGTCAGGGAGATGGGGTGGGGTCGCCCCTCTTCTGGCCTTCATGGAAACTCCAGGAAAAGGCTCACAATGTCCTCCTTCACCCCAAAGCAGGAGGAGCTGGTCCAGAGTGCTCAGCTTTGCCCCCACTGCTGAAGAAGGGGGAGCCCCTGAGCTGGCCTTAGGGGTGCAAAATAGTCTTAACCTTAGGAGTGTGATCTGGACCCTGTGCTGGGGGCCTGGTGGCTGGTCAGAAGAGAGGGGTTACCTTGGGAGGCCTCCCCCAGGGTCATGGACCCCCTCACCACCCCACCCCGCTGCACTCGGATCCAGGCACTGTGCTGAGTGCTTGGTCAGTCAATGCACCATTTGTCCCTGCATCACCAATTTCACAGAGGAGAAAACTGAGTCCCAGAAACCAGAGAGGAATCGCCTCTGGCACAGGATTGGTCAATGGTGGAGCTGGGCTCTGACTCCCCAAGACCACGTTAGGCCCAAAGCTTAATGGAGCCCTTAGGATTCAGCCACTGCCAGCCTGGACACTCGCCCTTGAGCTCAATGATGGCCAGTTCTTCTTGGCCTTGATGTTCTGTTGGCCAGTCAGGACTAGGGCTCCAGCTGGCAGGGTAGGTTCTAGCTATCGTACCTGAGAACCTACCAGGAGCCACACCTCACGTGTTCCTCCAGGTCCCTGCCCAGTAGCGGGAGTCTGGCTGCCTTGGGGTGGCCACGCAGCAAGGTCTGATCAGGGAGCCACGGCTGCAGACTCTCTGGGGTCAGCCGCCAGGGAGACTCTGTACCTGTCCTCACTCAACTCCTGCCCAGTCTTACCTCGCATCTGGCTGAGCTGCTCCATGTCCTGGAAAGAAGCCCCGAATTGCTTCTCAGGCTCAAGGTTGTAATGATTTGCAGCCCCCTGTGCAGCAGCAGATAGGGCCTGGGTGGGGGATGCTGCAGGGGCTTATGAGGGGTGAGGAGTGAGGCAGGGGGCCAGTCCTGGGCCTCTGCACAGAGGGGAACCCCCCTTCTCTCCAATTCCATCCAGGTCCTAACTGTTCTCAGGGATGGGTGTGAATAGCCCCTCCCTCAGCAAGTTGTCCTTGATGCCAGCCCCTACTTCTGTGTTATCAAACTCTCCCTATAAATGTGAGATGTAGGAGATGCAGCAAGGAGTCTCGCCCGGGGGTGTCTCTGATGTCCACTCCCCTACCCTCGCCCACATTGAATGCCACAGCTAGCTGTTTACCTTGTTCCTCTTCTGGTGGTTGACCTGGTCCCCCTGGGAGGCAGACGGCCTAAGTCCCTCAGAGAGAACCCTTAGCTAGCCCATAACTAGTGCCTTGTCGCCCTTTCTCATGTTGCACTACCACCAGAGCCCTCGAGGGGCAGGGCACACACAGAAAACAGGTCTGGGACCTAGGCCAGATTCCCGGCTCCAGTCTCGGGGTGGTGGGGACATGGATCTGAGGGACCTTCTAGTCCACCCTGATGACAGGTGGAGAAACTGCAGCCTCAGACAGGGAGGGACTACTCAGCCACTTGTGTGCTGCCTGACTCAGTGGAACCTGACATCTCTCCCTTCCATGGGCACCAACAAAACCTCCTGAACCTCTGCATCCAGGCAGCTCGGCTGCTTCACCAGCCTGGGGAACTGGGATGGGTATCTTATGGGGAACCTCCATTCACTGGTCCCCAAGATGGGCATGACACCCCAGCTCACAGGGGCGGCTGAGAGGCTCTCCTGAGAGGTTTACCAAGTGCTGAGAACTCAGGGCTCAGTACAGGGAAGAGGTGTGGGGGAGGGGTTAGGGAATGGTGATGAGCCCCAACTCTCAGGTGCTACAACAGGGTACAGCCAAGGAGGGGCAAACAGAGATTTGTAATGGGGTCCAGAACTCAGGGTGTCCAGGAAATAGTAGAAAAATGTATATGGGATGTCCTCACCGCCACAAGTCTGAGCTGGGGGATGGGACACATGGAGCAGGGCCATTCAGAGCTGTTTGTATGGCAGCAGCTTTGCAGCCAACCTCTGGCATGGTCATTTAACATATCTATAACCTTTGACTGGTTTCATAGATATGTTAAATAGCTGTGGCCATGCTTTTAGCCAGGGAGATGGGAGTGACTTCCACCCAAGATGTAACGGGGAAGGAACTCCCCCTGGTTACAGCGCCTGCGTGAGAGCTTGGAGATGATCAGCTCCACGCCATGGGGCCACACCTTCCTGGAGTTACTATGGCAGCCCAGTAAAGCTGGAAGAATACGGGAATGCTGGCAGGTGTAACAGATCATAGGAGGAGTCGGAAATGGGGCTGCAGAGGAAGATTGGTGTGGGGATTTAAACCGAGAGGCAGCAGCCACACCAGGACAGGACCATGTGGCTGTGGCAGGAGAGGAATCACCACGCAGCTAAGGCAGGAGTTGGGACCATGCAGCTTTGGTGAGTGGGGACACCTCGGCTTGGGCGAGGGTCAGGACCACGTGGCTTAGGAAGCAGGAGAGACTTTGCCCGGAAGAAAAGGGGTGAAAGGACTCTTGCTGGTGGGCCATGGGAAGGTGCCACATGGTTTTGGATTAACTGGAGGTCGTGGTGGTGACACAGCTGATGGTGCCGGGAGCCTGACTTCTGCTTCTTTTCCTGAGATTCGGTACCCTGGACTGGGCAAAGGGGAGAAGGAAGGACTGTGTGCATCTGTGGGTATTCTAAAGGACTTTAGTATTTTAATGAAGACATTAAGTCATTACTCTGTATAACTTTTAAATAAATAATTCTTTTCCTTTTCACCAATCTCTGGCATTGAGGGACATCTTTCCTCTGGGCAAGTGAACCTAGTAGGTGGGGGAACCCCCGGAGAAAAAGGGGGTCCTTTTGGTAATAGTATATCATTCACCTGCCCCCACCCCGGGGCTGTTCTGTAACAGTGCTACCCTCCAACTCCCCTGAAAACTCCTCACGCTCAGCGTCCGGGCCCACACCAGCACTCCCCTGTGGAGCAGACTCCCCATGGTCCTTCCTGCCTGCCCCCTCTAATAGCACCGGGCTGCTCCTAACCACCACCCAGGGCCTGCTTTTGGCAAATCACAGGATTTGTGGGCCCGGGTCCCTCCCTACCCCAAAACCAGGCCTGAGCCCAGCTCTCCAGATCCCCCTACTGGTCACTTCTAAGGGAAGGTTCAGGCACCATGGCAACAGGAGGCGGGGCTGCAGGAGGAAGGCTGCCCTCTCTTGTTCAGGGACCTCCAACTGGGAGAAAGGAGCCTCCCTCCTCTGGCCCTGGAGCCCCTCCCTCCCCGACAGGCACACTCATCTGGGGCCACTGCCTCTTCTGGACTCTCTGGGGGATCATGTCTGGGACGGCAAACTTGGAAGGTTGCCCCTGCCAGGATCCGGGACAGAGTCATTGAGGCCATACTCCACCCAGAACCGCTCATCTCAGATCCTGGACATCTGCCCCAAGCACTTGGCACCGGTGCCGTGCCGTCCACCTGTGCGCTCTGCTTCTGAAACAACCCCAGCTCGGACATTCATCCAGCCAGTGGCCTTGGTGGGGCCTCTGGCCTGGCCTCCCTGAGCCCGCTTGCCCGTCTGGAAAGTATGAGAACTCCACCCACCTCACAGGGTCTCCTGAGGGCTTAATGTCATTCAACTCTCATCATTGTTCTCCCCTCACCCCTCCAGGAAGAGGGGAGCACAAAGCGCCAATACATTCCTTTGCTTCCTTCAACCTCACCCCCCCCCGCCCCGGGAGGCCTGTACCACAGGATCCTCACCCTGCGTTTTCAGACGAGGAGCCAGAGGCCCGCAGAGGGGCAGTGACTTTCTCAGAGGACGCGGAGAAGAGGCTGCCCCACCCTCCGGCCAGAGGCCCTGTCTCAGCTGTCTTCACCCCAGCCCGTCCTCGCCACTGACCCTTGTCCTCTGGGCTCTCAGCATGCGTCCAGGCCCCCAGCGGGGCTGAGCCATGAATGGAAAGGGGTGGGTGTCTCAGGAGCCTGGGTGAGCCCCACTGGGGGCTGTGGCCCCCAGGCTGGGCCCAAGGCCATGCCAAAGGCTTCACCTACTTAGGACGCTTCCCCGCCAAGCAGTCTTTCTTGACCACTCAGGAGGGGACTCCAGAGGTGCCATCTCTGACCGACAGGGTAGAGAATGACCAGGGCACAGAGTGGTAACACTTTATTTCCTATTTTCCAAGCAGTTTCTGAGTTCCGTTCAGAAAGAATCCACTAAGAATCCCATCAGCTCCCCAGACTTTGCAAAGCCATCTCAAGAGCACGTCATTGTCAACTAGCCACCCAGGCAAAAATCCTGTGATTGATCCGCAGTGACTGCTACAGGGGCCGAGGTGGAAGTCAAACAATGCACATACATCTGCCCCGGTCCAGCTACTGAGACCCAAGGCTAAGCAGTCCATTTGGCCACCTGGCCAGTGGGACGCCCCTGCAGTACCCACCCCTGGTGCGGGCAGGTTCATGCAGATGCCATGGAGACAGGAGAAGTAGCAGAGGCATGGCTTCCTGAGGACAGGCCCTTGCTGAGAGCAACCCAAGCTGAATGCAAGTTAGTAAGGCACACCTGCCCTTCAGGGAACACCTTCAACAGGTGCTCCAAACTCCTGCATTCGGCAGCAGCCAGCGTGCAAGCACACCCAGAGAGAGAGAAGTGACGGGGTGAGGGGGGTGCCACGGGGGGTCAGGCTGAGTGGATGGGGCACATGTCACTGGGAGTATGGGCAGGGTTGGGTGTGCGGGGGCAGGCAGAGGAGCAGACAGAGGAAGGGCAGGGGCAGGGGCACAGAGGAAGAGCGAGGAGCGGGCTGAAGCGGGGACAGTTAAGGTGGGAGCCAGAGGTGGGGCCTCTGTGGTCGCCTGGGGGCTGGGGTTGGATTCCGTAGGGGCTGCAGAGCTGGGGAGGGCCTGTGAGCAGGACAGCGGGTAGGTCGGAGCTGTATTCAGGGGTTATGTGGCAGTGATGGTCTGGGTGAATGGAACTCAAAGAATCATCCCAATTAGCCTTTTTCTTATCAATCCATTCAAGCCCTGAGGCCCAAATGTTGAGCCCTTCAGCCTCTTCTAAACAGAAGGAGGAGGTGATCTCTTTTAGAGATGCTTTCCTCTTCTCACTTACAGCCAAGCTATGCTCTGCGCTACTTCCCAGCGGAGGATAGCTTTCACCAAGGTGAAGAAGATAGGACGGATTTTCTTGACTATAGTGAAGGGCTCAGAGCATAGTTTCCGGTCTCCCACTAGTTTTCAGAACATTTGGTGTGCCGCCCTGGGCCCTCCAGACAGCCTTGGGGTACCCCCTGCATAGAGGAGAAACTGGCTTGGAGCGAAAGGGGTGGCTAAGAGTTTCGCTACTCCACTCGCGGGTGCTGCTGTTGCTAAGGGCAACCCCCTCCCTCGGAGGAGAGGAAGTGAGGGCGGGGCCAGCGGGGCTGCCCCTCCGCGTTGCCTTGGAGACGCAGTGTGTGCGGTAGCGGAGGCTGGGCAGGCCCTAACTGACTTGCGTGGTGCTTTCTGAAGTTGAGGTGAGTCTGCTCCCCTGGGCTCCAGGCCCCCCTCCACTTGGCCGGGCTCAGAAGGGGCGGATGTCCAGGGCCTGCTCCCGCTCCTCGGTGGGCTGGGGGAGGGGTGGGTGGGATGGGGCGTGAGAGGAGCCTGCTGGATCATCTCAGCACACAGTAGGCGCCTAATTAGCAAGGCTAGAGTCCAGCTGCTCCCCCCCTTAACCCCCTCCCTGTGTCCACTGGGATGGGGGGACCGTGTTCAACACCGGGTGAAGGGTTCAAGGTCGGGTTGAAATCCCAGCGGACACCTTGGGGACGTCGACTTTTCCCAAAAGAGCTTGGGAGAGCGGAGCATGAAACAATAATCATTTCTTATTCCTAATCCCAAAGTGCCTCTGGGATTTTCGTCCGGCGCTCCTGGGAGAGCCAGCTTTCCCTGCGAGTTCAGTTCTTGCCTGAAGTTTATCTTCCTGCTTCTTCGCCCCCTCCCTTCTGTTTGTTTAAAAAAGCTGAGGATGGAGAAGGGCCCACGCTGTCTCCCAGGACAGAGGGGTGGAGGCTCAGTCCCGCCCCACCTGTGGGGTCAGGTCCCCTGGAGGGAACTTGCCCTATCTCTCAGCCTCCGGTCTTAACGAGAGCAAGTCCCAGAAGTAATTCTCTGACTGCTGCTTCCCGGCAGGGACGTCCAGCCAGCGGCCACGATGTCCACAGTGGGGAAGATGACCCAGGTTCCCGGCAGGAAAGTCTACCAGCAGATCTTCGAGGCTGAGGTAGACCCGTCCTTCTGTCCCCGCTCATCCTGCTCCCCAAACTTTCCTCTGTTCCCCTCCAAACTTCCCTCCATCTGAATGAAGTCTTCCTTGCCTGGGAATCTAATAAAATAAGGACTTGGGAAATAGCTTTCACTTTAAAAATAACTCTTACTTGTTCTTGAAATGTAGGAATATAAAATTAGAATGTCTATTGTTGAAAATTAGAAAATTTAAATTAAAAGCTTTAAATTACTCAGAAATAGCCAGAATTAACCATTGGGTGTTTGGGGTCTTTTTCCTATGCGTGAAAGCATTCCTAATTTTTCTGTTCAAAATCTGGGATTGATTCTATCCTCGCATTTTGAAACCCGCTTTTCTCTATTAACGGTACCTCCGAGTCCCTCCCCATGTCAGGGGTCTTTCGTGTGCTCTGTGATGTTCAGTGGCTGCCTGGTCGATCTAGGACTTCCTGTAATGTATTCAAGGGACACCCTTTGACAACCATGTAGGTGTTGGAATTCTCTTGTCATCTATAAAGGACTACACAGACAAAATGGTATCTTAAAAGAAATACACAGAGCGGAGCCTGTCCTTTGAAGTTCCATACTGTTTCTTTAAAAGGGATTTGCAGGCCAGATAGTGCTCTCTGTGGGAGCCTGGGAGATGATGGAAGGGTGGAGAGACGGAACAAGCGACTCACTCACACGACCCCGTTCCCTGGAGCAGCACCGCGTCCTTGGGAGCGCGCTCCTGGCTCCTGCTCCACCCGAGTGTTGGGTCGCTTTTTTCTGCATTTAAAATTTGGAGATTGCACTGCATACTTTTTGAATAATTTTTAATGTATGCTTTTCATTGATATGTTTTATGGTTATATCATAAGCATTTTCCCATGTCACAAACGCGTCTTTCTAAGTCTCATTTTTCACAAACACCTGACATTCCATTGAAGGGACCTGTGACGTCTCCTCGACCAATCCCCTATTGCTGGACAGTTCCATTTTTCCAGGTCCTCGTGATTATAAAACATGCTGGGATGAACATCTTGGTCTTCATTGCGGTCTCTTGAAAGATGTCTTCCTAGCTGCAGTTGGATGGTTGGAACGGGGCGTGGAGAGCCCTCCTGTAGGAGGTGTGCCCTGCAAAGCACCTTCCTGCTGGCAGGTTTCCACTTGACCTTCTGAGACTGCAGTCAGCCCGAGGGTGCTGGGGAGTCTGTGCTCTGACCTGCCCCTCAACCGGATCAGGTGCAGCTGGTCCGCTCCCTGGCGGCCTCCAGGAAGCAGAATGCGGAGCTTTCCACAACCCCGAAGGATGGCAACAAGCCCTTGATGAAGAAAGGGGATATTCCTGAAGGGGAGATGATGTCTTCTCGGCAGCAGAAATGGGTGCACAGCCTGCCCAATGACTGGGTCACGGAAAACCCTGTCCTCTACAGGTAGGTCCTGCCAGCATCCAGGCCACACCGCCACACACTGTTGGTGGGGGCAGCGGGGGGGCATCAGAGCCTTCAAAACCTCAGAAAGAGCTCAGACAAGGTGAGTGCTAGGTAGGAATAAAGTCCCAGGGAGTTAATAACACCTACTTTGGAGGATAGTTTGCTTTTCCTTCCCTTCTTCCAAGGGCCAGGCACCAGGCACTGGGATCCCACCCTCCTGGAATTTCAGGCCTCTGTAGTAAATAAATACGCTGTTCTCCCCAAGGATGGGGAAGGCTCTGGTACAGAGGATGAGGTGGTGGGAGAGGTGTCCAGAAAGTTCTCTGAGGAGGGGCCTCAGCTGAGACTGGAGGGTAAGGGAAAGGAAGCGTGGGGCAAGGCTCTGAGGCAGGGTGGGCTGGGTCCGCTCCAGGAGGCTGAAGAAGCCAGCGGGCCTGGGGAGAGGGAGACGAGGCTAGGGGAGGCTTTCAGGCCACAGTTGATATCTTGGACATGACTAAAGTGAGCAGCTGATTTGCATTTTTAAGGTTTTCCAGGTGCTGTGTGCAGAATCTGAGGAACTGCACAAAGAGGCAGGGAGTGGGCCACAGAGGTCTGTGTTAGCTTGGTGGGACTGCACGAGGGAGGGTAGGGCGACTTCAGGTTGCCCATGGACCACTGATGGACTGGGCTGGAGGAGAGATGCCCTGTGGGTCCTAGGTCTCTGGCCTGAGTGCTTGGATGAATGGTAGTGGTGCCGTTTCCTGAGATGGGAACAGATGGAGTTGGAGCAGGGAGATCAGGAGTTCCTTCTGAACTTCCAAGTTCAGAAGCTGAACTTGAGATTCCTGAGCATGCCATTTTAGCTCCCTGAGCTCCAACTCCTCAAGTTGGGAAAAAGGAAAGAAAAGGAAAGCCAAGGTTTCATTTTCCTCATGGGGCGCTTGGAGAATGTAGCAGAAGCTGGGCTTCCCTTCTGCCCTTCAAGCTCTGTGCAAACCATAAACCCTCTCTGGCTTGGAACTCTGGGACAGGAACTCAGTCCTTCTCTACCAGCCAGTGTCTTCCCTTTCACCCTCTTTGGAGCAGGGGTTGACCCAATTCTGGGTAAAGGTCTCTGCCCTGATCTGACCTTCAACTTTTACCAGGGAAATCTCTCCGAGGCTTCTGACCCTCAGCACCCTTAACTACCTACAGATGGGCAAACCCACTGGGGACCCAAGCCCAGACTGGAGGTCAGCATTCTTCAGCCCCTGAGCTGGTGCCTGATGCAGAGATCCAGAGGCACAGACAGCTGGGGCCTGTCCATGCTCCCTTCACCCCCCGCCCCTCACCCCCACCCCCACCCCCGCCCCGGAGGTCGGCCTCGCAGCCTGGCCGTGACTCTGGCTCATGCAAGGATCCCAGGCCCCTCTCAGCTGACCTGTTCTCATCCAGGTCCGGGGTCTACCAATATCTCCCTGTGCCTCTTGAGGGTCCCGGTGCCCCCAGGGCTTCACTTAGGACCACCCGTCATCCTGATAACCAGATACGGCATCGGTCAGGAGGTCTTGGACCCCGCAGGACAGCGTTTTGGAAGGCACTTCTCGTGACGGTTCCTGGCCTTGTGCTGTGCTGGCTTCCTGAGTCAAACAGACAAAATCACCCTGCCCTAAACACGGACCCAGGGCACAACCCCCTGTGGCCCGTGGCAGGAACAGAGATGTGGTGACCTGTTAGACCCTGCCACCCTCAAAATAACAGGGGTCACGACTCAGCACTGGCATCTCTCTGGGGTGCCTTGTCCCCTTTTTGAAAATGTAGCCAGTCAAACCCAGTCGCATTGTGTGTTCGTTCCGGCAGGGTGGGGCCTCTGGGGGGTGGAGAGCCGCTCAGGGGAAGGAGAGATCACCACCAGTGTAAACCAAGTCCCCAAGTCCCCTGGAAAGTGGCGGAGAAGCCAGAGCCACCAGCAGCTGCCAGAGTCGGCCCTCAGGCTCCTGTGAGGCCACCTTAGTCCAGAGGCCTTTGGTTGACAAGACCAAAAGACCCGCCTCCGGAGGGCCAGCCCGGCCCCGCGCCACGCAGCCCAGACCCTGCGGCCTCCGGCACTGGGAGGCCTGTGGTGAGGACGACATGGGAAAGGCCCAGTAAGCCCTGTACCCGTGGGCGCTCAGCCTTGGGACACTCTGAGGTCAGTGGGCCCTGGCTGTGGACAATGTCCAGGGACCACCTGGAGACTCCCCATGTGTCCAGCTTCCCTAAGGGTGAGGGGGGTGGGGTTTTATTGTTCTTTTCTGCT